>BQNB010110584.1:0-22527 GCA_026074375.1 Tanacetum coccineum | reverse complement strand
GCTTAATCGACTCCTCGGGCACATCTTTGTACTTTAACGTAGAAGTGATCTTGTTAAAATATCGAATATGAGCATGAGGATCTCCTTTCCCAAAACCGAAGAATTATTTTGAAGTTACAAGATTGATTAGACTATGCTTGAGCTCTAAATGCTCAGCGGAAATGGGTGGTACTACGATTGCCTCCGCATAGGTGGGTGCACGGAGTAATTCCGCCATAGTACGTTGATCGGCCATCGTAACTATAGGAACTTCTTCAAGAGCGAACAGTTTGACTCTTGGTTTTGAACGTCTACTGTTACGACGTCTCGGATTCATAGAAGGTTCACCAACGAATTTTGACGAAGACCGAGTTTGCATACACTAAAAACAAAATAAAAGAAAATAAGAAAAAAAGAAAATATTTTTGTTAACCGATAATCAAACGAGTGTACGGTAGCTCTTTAGAAAATGCACAAATAAGCGAAGGAGCGAGTATGTGCGAAGCTATTAAAAACCTTCTCCTTTCGGGTTGAAGTTCGTAGGATCGACCTTCCTTATACCTCTCTTGTAGTTTCTAATCTAAAGGTGAGCCGAATTCACAAGTGACACAACGGTCATTTTTGTTGGTTTTTTAATTTGTTTTTTTGCAATTTTTAATTACTTGATAATAGAAAAAAAATATATTCACAAATGAAAGCAATAACTTCACGGGGAAGGGTCTTCAAACACTAATCTTCAAACGAAACACGATAATCGTTTCACAACCTCCCCGGCAGCGGCGCCAAAAATTGATTCATCTCCTTTAGTATATATAAAAATTATATAATAAATATATAATATAAATATATAAGGATAATATCAATAATAAATATTCCAATAGGCTTTTAGAAAGGAAATTACTTTTACCCAAAGCAAAAACCCTAAAAACCTTCCCGGGTCGTGTCCCGACGAGGTGCGAATTTGAAAATCGGTTACGTTTGTGATCGCGCGTTTGAATGGACAATATTTGATTTGGTTTTCTATTTCTACAAATAAAATGCACAAAAAAGTAAAGGCACGCTAAAAACGAAAACAAATAAGGCTAAAACACTAAAAACGATAACGGGATTCAAAACCCGTTCTTTAAAAACCCAAATTCTAAAATTTTAATCCTACAAATGCAAATTTAATTTTTATAAATCCTAAATGATAAAAGAAAATTTTTTAAAAAAGAATAATATTTTTTTGACTTTTATATTATATATTATGAATTAAAAACGGATTTAATCTAAAAAATTAATAAAAAATACTAAACTAATTTGGAAAATTATGAAAAATTCAGGAAAAGTCCGTTGAATAGTTTAAATCCTAGGAAAAATAAATTTGGAAAAGCAGCTTATTGAAATAAGCAGAAAATAAGCAATATAAGCTGTTAAGCTAAATGGGCTAAAATGTGTATAAAAGTAAAGTAAAGTGGGGTTATAACTGAAAAAGACCCCAGGGCAGTTGGTGTTGTGGTGCGTGTGTAAAGCTTGGGAGTTGGGTAGAGGTCAGGGGTTCGAGCCTTGCTAACCCTTGACTTCCCTAATTCCTAAGTTTTTTATTTTGCTTTTTATGAAAAAGCTTAAGGACCTAAAAATAAGCAACTTTTGTAAAATGACTTTTTATAAAAACCTAGAATAAGCTGGAAATAAGCTCTTAAAAGTGACAGTACTTGGGTTTTTTTTTACTAAGGGTTAAAAGGCTAACTGTTTTGCATTTTTTAGACTTAAAAAGCTAATGAAAAAGTAAATAAGCTAACAACAGGAAATAAGCTATACCTAATGAGTACTATGGAATAAAAATAAGCAAATAAGATGAGCTAAACTAAGCTTAAAATGACAGAATTACCTAAAGGCTTTTAACTTAAATTTCTAAACTAAAAGTGCTAATAAGCTTACATTAGCTCTAACCTAAACTAAATAAGCTAACAATGACTAATCCTAACCTAATAAGCTCAAATATACTCAGAATAAGCAATCCTAGAAGGCCATAAGCACAGAACATCAAATGGGCTTATTTCTCAAAACCAGTAATCAAACAGCCCAAAAGGCACTTTTCTAGCTTAATTTTAAGCTAGAAAATAGATCCTTATGGCTTAATGACTTATAACACTCTAAAGCTTGTACAACAAGCTTTTAAAATCAGCAAAGAAAAAGGAGTTTGAAACACAGATAAGCCATGAAAAAGCTAAGTGAAAAAGCTGATTACACAATATTTTTGGTTTTCTTTAAAGGACAAAAAGCTTTTTGCATGCCTAATTTTAAGCTAGCAAACAATGATTAAAACTTAAAATAAGCTCAAACAGATAAAATCTATACTATAAACTACTTATGCTAGAAATTTCAAAACCTAAGACTAACTTATACTACCCTAAATTTGCTAATGAAAAATAGATTTTAACTTTGAAAATAAAGCTTGAAACTTAGACAGATTTGATAAAAACATCAAATGGACAAATGCACACTACAACAACTCTTTTCTACTGCATATTAAGGGCATAAACAAGCATGAAAACATCAACTATAAGCACTTAAACAAGATCTAAGTAAATAAGCTAAATTATAAAGCTGTTAACCCACAGATTCAAACTATGATTACTAAAAACCTTAAAAATGAATTTTAAACTTTAAAAACTTTTAAAAACAAATTAAAATGACAAAAAAGAGCTTGTTAAAATTGGCAAAGCGACCCAAATAGTTTTAAAACTTGTTTTGACCCATTTTCAACTCTTATCCCAAACACCCCTTTAGGCTTTCAAAATCCATTTTTAAACTAATTTAAACTGATATAAGCTAAGATTTTTCAAAACAAATGATGAACAATGGATAGTAAGCACAAATAAGCAACAAGAACACAAAGTTAAGCACTTAAAATAAGCCAATAAAGATAAGCAGTTTTAACTAAAATATGACAGTTATGACTAAAACTTAAACAAAGAGGATTTAAACAATAAGCATGCATGTTTGAGCAATAACCAACAATAATAAGCAGTTTATAAGCAAAGATAAGCAATAATAAGAAAAGGAACAGTAAATAAGCTATAAATGAAAAAAGAAGACTTACAAAGCCCTTGCTCAAAACAGGGCAAATAAGCTTGCAATAAACTGATCTATAAGCTCTAGCTTATTTAAAACAAGCTAGTAAATACCCACAAGACATTCCAGGTTTGGCTTGTCATCTATTTTTAGCTTTTTAGTGACTTTTGGTGAAAGGCTTAAACACTTCAAGCTATGGAAAAGCTTGAATAGTTTAAGTAAACAACTTAAGTAAACATGTAAAAAGAGCTTATGTGAGCTTATAAAACGTTTTTAAAACATAAAAGCATTAACTTAAAAACAGATTTAACATAAAAACTTAACTTTCATTGAATTTGAATAAAACAGTACAAAGCTTTTAAAACAAGTACAATAAACTAATATAAGCTGAAAACTAAAACTAGGTAAAAACTACTTGCCTCAAGGGCTTACACGAATCCTATTTATAGAAATAACAAAGGTCTTGGGTCTTCTCTTTGTGCTTCTTCTGTGAGAGGATTGAGAGGGTGTGTTTCTTATGTGAGTGATTTCAAGTCTTCATCATAGCCATCCAAAATTCTTGTTCACCAAGTTTTATAATCTTAGCCCTTGATTTAGGTCTTCAAATTCTTGACGAATGGGAGTGGAGAGGATTGCCAACATGGATTTGTTGGTTTATGATGTGGGGTTGAAGGTGATAGTGATAGGTTTGTTTGTTGGAGCAGGGGACGAGGTGGGAAAGAGACAGATGAATAGTATAGGCGGGAAATTTTGATTTGGGTGAACAGGGTAACGGTGTTAAGGGATGAGGGTGTGTAAGGACTAACCACGTTAGTCCTTAAGGACTATCGGTGTAAACACCTTAAGGACTAACGGTGTAAAGTAGTTAAGGGTGAAATGGTTAAGTGTTAATGGGCCATTTGGTTTGGGCCGGGTAAGGTTTTGTGGACTTAGGGCTTTATAAAATTAAAAGTTTATGTAAGTCTTGATATAAAGGCTTAATGGGCTGCCCCGGCCCATTAGATGGGTGCGGGTTGGCCCATTAAGTATTTCTTCGGTTTCGGCTTCGGCTTTGACTTTTGACTTGGTTGACTTTTTGGTTGACTTTGACTTTGACTTTTGGCTTTTCACGCTCTTTCCAATCTCGTGCTCGGTTTTGTCAGTTTTGGCTTTGTTTTTGTCCTTTTTTTGAATATCCGTCACCTGCACAACACAAATAGCAAAACAAGCATATATTTGGTATTTTATGTCTGTTTTTGGTCAAATAAGCTCGTTTTTATAGGTAAAAGGTATGTGTAATTAAGCACATACCAGACACCACCGTTCGTCATGAAGAACCAAGCGGTTAGACATCTTCTCTTTATACCGTACCAGTAATGGTAATTCCTGAAATCACGTCTGCTTTTACCATAACCATTCCTTCACTACCTCCTTCCTTCAATCCTCTTCTACAACAAGCAACACCAAATCCTACACCAACAACTTTAGAAATAACAACCTCATTTCCTACACTTCCAGACTTCGCATCCGTATTCAGATTCAACGATAGAGTCACCAACTTGGAAAGAGATCTGTCATAAATGAAGCAAGTTGATCAGTATTCTCAAGCTATCTCTTTAATTACTGCTATTATAGATCGCTACATCGACAACAAATAAAGAGAAGCCATTCAACAAGCCATTAAGTCCCATACTGCAGAATGTAGAGAAGAAGCTCTTACAGACAAGAGGGAGTATATAGATCTCATTAACACAACAGTGAGAGCTATTAGCAAAGAAGAAGTCAATTCTCAACTTCCTCAGATTCTTCCTCAAGCAGTGATAACGCTCTAAATATACATAAAATATCCCTCAAAAATACATTAAATATATATGTTAACGCATGAACTATTGTAAATTTTTCTTATTTGCTGTGTAATATTTATTTCAGGACCAAAAGTGAAGAAAAGGACTAAATATGCAAGGGTATTCCGTTAAATGCACTAACGGTCGTTATATAAAGAATCAAGAAAGAGAATCTAATGAAGAATTAATGAACAAGGCCAAAGTGCGGCGCATATTTTCCTTGTGCGGCGTACTTCAAGACGAAGTAAATTCCATTTAATTAAACACCAAGTGCGACGCATAATTTTCCTTAGGTGGCGCACTTCTCTTGCAGTTACTCCCAAGTCATAAATGATTGCAATGATTGTACAACCTTTCACTCCCTAAATTTTAGCAACTGATGCACCATCCTCAAGTATAAATAGAGCACGAATTTGGAGGAGAAAAGCATCCCATTCTTCATTCTAATCATCTATAATCACTTCTAAGTAGTTAGGAAATAGTTCTTAGGGAACTGTTGAAGAATAAACCTTATTCTTCATCACATTCCAGGTTTTACTAGAAGAAAGTGCCATTTGATCTCAGAAGGTTGTGTTAAGAAGGTGTTATAGTGGTTATAGTTGAATTTCCGGGTTGTTGGAATTATTGTTCGAAGGAAACTCTTGAGAATCAATATATTTTGCTATTGAGTTTGGTATAAACATGTTTCCCTACTTTTATATTATGAATTCTGAATTGATCATGCTTGTTATGTGTTTTGAATTGATGAATATGGAGTAGTTTAACATGTTTGTTTGGGGATCATGATGGAATTATGGATTAAACTTGGATAACTTAATGAATTTTGGAATCTATCAATATGAACTTGATGTTTGTACACTTGGACTTATTAATCATCATTTTAGTCCGAATATAGGTTGAAAGACTCTGGCTAAATGCTTGATTTCCATGTTGTTTGTCTATGACAACTAGATGCTAGCCTTGTGAGGATTGGCTAACAAAAAGATCATTAACCAAGGGTAAAAGGCTTTAACGCTTAACCTCATGTCTAACGAACTTGGTTAAGAAAGTTCATATTCCTATTTCCTAAACTTGAATCGAACTTAAAACATTTTTGTAATATAAAGTAAAGGCCGAAAGGATTTTTGATGATAATAAATAGACAATCATTTTAGTAAACTACCCGTTTCTTTAATCAATTATACTACTTTAATTCTTGAATCATTATCCATCCAAGTTTATCCATATTTTTTCTCGTACCCCCAAACAACATCATTTTATATATTGAAGTACCTTGAAATCTTTAAATCGTGACAATCTATAAGATTTACCCTTTTCGTAATATAGTCGACCCTTTCTAAGAATTACCAATCCCTTGGAACGACCTGGTCTTACCCTAAACCTATACTATAAACAGGGGTTTATACTTTACCCGTGTGTTAGTTAGAATTGGATAAAACTAGTATTATAAATTTAAAGCTTTAATAACACATCAAAGTTTTTGGCGCTGCTGCCGGGGATTGATTTCATTCTTGAATTAGTCATTCTTATATTACAAATTAAAAATTTTGAAATCGTCATACAGTTTTTTGGCAAACTAAACCCATTTTTCACAGAAAGTGCGCCGCACATAACCATTGTGCGCCGGTTTTTCTGCAAAAACTCAGAAGTACGCCGTACTTTTAGCAAGTACGCCGCACTTCTTGTCCCTTTTACAAAACAGAACAAGTTTTTCAAAAGAAAAGAAAATCAAAACCAAAAACCCCAAACCCATAAACTATAATTTGACCATTTTGAAAATGTGGAATTTATACCTTGTGCTCATAGTAGTCAAAATCTTGTATTGTCGTAATTCGTACATTAAAATGAGAAAAAACAAAATCAACTATTTGATAGCTTGCTTATTTAAATTTCTAAATGCATGTTTATATCTCTTATTTGCTAAGTGTTGTTTATTTGACTTTGATATAATTCAAAATGAATGTAAAAATAAAAACTTAAAAAGAATTAAAAAAATGTATTTGATGATAAATGTGCTTAAAAACTTGATATTTGCTATGTGTAATAAATATTTAAGACATAATAAAGATAATAAACATGAAAACACTAAGATTGAAATTTTTAAAAGACTAAAATCTCAGAAAGTACGCCGCACTTCATATGAAGTACGCCGCACTTTCTGGGCTGAAACTAAACAAAATGCATCTTTTTTCGTTTTTGAACGAGAGTTGCTTAAACTTAAAAATGTTATATGTTTATTGATAATATGTAAATGTAAAAAGGTATTGTTATTTGTTTTAACTAACCCACTAATATTTGTTTTAATATTATCTTGTTTTATAAGAGTTATGGATCCAAATTCGAGTCTTAGAAAAATTTGCTTAGGAGAAGACATCGTTGTAATTTCGAGTGATAAAGTTGAAGGATCTGGAGACTGGAATTCTCCAGAATTTCAAGACACTGCTAACAGTGGGAAAAAGAAGGAAACGAAAGCTATGGTTTTTTACCAGATGGATACCGAAGAAGTTAGCGATAGATTTGTGGCTCCTTGTTTTGTGAATAGGCTGGAAGCTTATGATGGTGAGATTAATCTTCGAGTAGAGGAGAACATGATCTCAAATGAGTATGCAGTATAGTTATGCTTGGAACATGAAGTTAAAATAGGAAACAAAGTGGTTAAGAAAGAACCCATTGTTGCACTAAAAGGCAAAATTTACTTTGTGAAATTCATTATCAACCCAGAAGAAGATGATGTTGAACCTGGGGTGATTTTTGGTAGATCATTCTTATGCTTGACCAAGGCAATTACTAATTTCGGGGCTAGAACCGTCACTATATACCCTGATATTGATCCATTCTTAGAAGAAACCAAAGAAGAAGAAAAGAGCAAAGATGATTAGGACCATTTGATTGATTTCAACATAGATGATATACCACTGTTGGGTGAAGAAGGACTTCCACCATTCTTATGCAAAATGGAGAAGAGTAACCGTAATAAAGCGGGCAATGGAAAACCTTAACTTTTTCTATCAAGATATAGGAACATCTTCATCAGTTGGTGGTCTTTTAACTCAAGAAGAAGCAGCTAAAGAAGCAATAGCAATTAGAATGAGTCGAAAGTTTGCTTTATTAGAGGAAGAAAGGCCAATAATCGAGACCATGGCCTATAATGACAAATATAAGAAAATTCTCGATGAAGTTTGGAAAGACAATGTGGAGTTAGATGGAAAGATTATAAAGGAGGAAGAAGAAGCAGTAAAAAGGATTAAGGGAGAGGCATTAAAAGAAAAAGAAGATCCTGGAGCTTTCATATTTCCCATAAGACTGGAAGGACAGGTTAACGAAAATGCGTTAGCAGATATGGGGTAAGATATAAATACTATGCCTTTCTGTATCTATGTGCAATTAGGGAGAGACGATATGAAGAAGGTGGATAGAGGAATCACATAAATCACACGCAGGTAGAAGCTATGGGGATACTCACAAACGTTCTCTGTCAGGTAGGAGTCACTACCTTGATTGCCAAGTTTCTGATCTTAGATATTCTGATCGATCGTGATTCACCAATAGTTATTGGTCGTGGATTCCTGCGTACGATTGGTGGCATAGTAAATGCTCCGAAGAGACTCTTCTCAACCTTTGATGGGTTTTGTCACCAAACCTTTCGTGCTACAAGATCTGATTTTATGAGAAACGTAGAAAGTGAAGTGGTAAGATGAGGAAAGATTACCGAGATAAAGAGGAACAAGTTTGGAGCACCGATATATGGACCTAAACCTACACCATACTTAAACTGTAACGATCCGGATGAGCGATCGTTATCTATACAACCTGTAACTAACCCATTCCGAAAAATTAGTGTTTGGAAGAAGGCAGTTAGTTTCCTTAGCTCGTGACCAGTGCCATTAAAGCAAGTCAACTGGAAGCCTGATTATAAAGGATCGTATACTAAAGAAGAAGAAGCAATAGGGCAATGGCAAACTAAGATAAGGTTAACTGATCCATATTGGACCATTTATTTGCAAGGGTTTACAACAAAGAAAACAGATCGGAAGTTATCAAAGTACCACAAGTTGAGTGACATCATGTCACAAAACTGGTTTATGGAATGAAGAAGTAAAACAAGTTGGAATAAAGGAGTAACTATATACTCCCGTTTTTTTATATTATGTTTTAAGAATAAAATCATTTGTATAAATCCATAATGGATTACATTTGATGTACGAAATTTAATCAGATATATGATAATTATTAATATCGAGTTAATATGATGAGCTAAAATTATGTTTAGATTATGAAAATTGCAAAACAATTTTTGTGTAGTTTAATATATAAAATTAAAAAAAATATTTATATAAAAAAGGGGAAAGTACGCCGCACTTCTGGGAAGTGCGCCGCACTTTTGAGCGGTTTTCTTAGATAAAACTTGTCAAACATGATTTTAACCCATTATATAAAAAAACACTCACACAAACTCACTAAAATCGTCGGGGTTCTAACAAAAACAAAGAAAAAGTTTTCAAAGGTTAATCTACCAAGTTTGTAATCATGCCTAGGGTATGTTTATATCATTCCTTAACTTGTTTATCATCAATTTGTTTAAAATTCATGTCCATTAGGGTTTATAATAATTAGATTAGAGAAAATTTAAATCCATGTTTCATATGAACAATTGACCCTTTGAATTAGGATATTTAAAAGTTATTTGATGCATGCATGCTTGATTTGGATTAATCTAAAAAAAACATTGTTCATATTATGGATTTACATTAAAAATTAATTGTTTTAAGATCATAAAAAATTGTATCAGCCCAGGAAGTACGCCGGTTTTGTCCCAAAATTGCCGCACTTTGTCCATTTTTTCCAGAATGTACGCCGCACTTCAGGGAAGTACGCCGCACATTTTACATCAGAAAGCAACAGAATGATTTAAAAACCATCAAAACCATGACCAATTATACCAGATCGTTTCAAATATTACTATAACTTTATTTTTGATTGTTTTTTATGTATAGACTCAAGGAATACGCGATGATGAGGCTGGATCATCATGATCCAAACGCCCAAGACAACATGAAACCGTGGAAGAATTATTGCATCCACAAGTTCACCACGAGTTTTTGCTATGGGAAGGGTGTAGCAGAGATGCAAAGTCTAGGTACAACACTAAATTGGCCCAATTGCTTCCTAGACACATTTACTCACCTTGTGTCGTGAATTGGGATATGCTAAACCGAATGGGTTGTGATGGAGAGATTAATGACATGTTGAGAATTAGGTTGCGTGAAGCTGGATCGAATGAAGAGATATTTACTTCGGTAGCTTGGATTAGGGCTTTTAATATCAATGAGCCAATTTATACCGAGCTTTGCCATGAGTTTTATTCTACTTATGAGTTTGATGAAGTGTGTGCTGATGATGAGTTGCAGTCAAAGAAGATTATCAAGTTAATACTGTGGGGACGTGCTCAATAATTTTAACCTTGTTGTAGTTGCTCGAGAGGTTGGGACTATATCAAGCGGTTGGAGCTTGATGAAGAAGGTTTTAAATTGTTTACTTTGAAGGAGGTTTTGCTAATGAATGATAATTTTAATGCTCATGAATATTGGTTAAGCATTAGTCGAGAGGATAACCTTGGTTTATCTAGGAGTCATACTTCTACTATTAGGAACCCAATTTTGAGGGTGATCCACAAAATGATCACTTATGGTTTGTGTCAAAGGATGACTGGGTATGACAAGATTCAGAAGAATTATTTGTGGCTTCTAAGTATGTTTGATGCTAGACACCAAAATGGGTATGCAAATGTAGCTTGGGTGATTGCAAGATGGATGAAGAGGAAAGGAGCTGAGACTCAGAAAGAGAGTCAAATTTGCTGTGGTTAATTTATCTCAAAGCTTGCTAAGAAATGTAGGGTGTTGACAGAGGATGTGGTAAGGAGTTTGAGTGCTCCAATTTATTGTAGAGATCTGGATACAATTACACTTAGAGATTTGATCGACTCTGATGGTAAGCTTATTCCCGAAGATCCACAGCTGGGTGTACCTAGAGTTGGTATTCCTAGACCTCTGAGGGCATCTATGCAGGATTTGTATGATAGGATGGGTAGGATGGATATACGCCAAAAGGCGATAGAGCGGATAAAGTATAGGTAGTCATATCACTAGGATAGGTACCGGGGAGTGTTCGAGCACATGGTTGGGGTTTACAGTGTTCCAATGCAGGGAGCCTACAACCCACCTGGTTATGCTCAGCCACAGTATGACCAGTACTATTAGCAGTACCCACCTCCGCCACCACAGTATCAGGAGCAGCAGCAGGATGATGAGTAGTGTCGAGATGGCACGAGTTGGTTTAGTGACCGCATGTTTTGGGTCACTTGTGTTTTAAAAAAACAATTTCTCTAAAAATAATAATAATTATTATTATGGTGTGTAAAATGCCTCTGTTGGCATTAAAAACAATATTATCGTACTTTCTATTAATAATTAATTAGGATTATTATTATTATTTGTTTGCGCAAATGTTTATATTTGTAACAGGAAGAAGAAAAAGAAAAAGAAAGACGCGAAGCAGAAATGACGTGAATCAAAGATTCAGAACATCAACTACAATTGAAAAGTATTATTTCAATTTCCCATTTTATCTTTCTTTATAATATTTTCACATTAAGGACAATGCTCATATTAAGTATGGGGGGAGATAAACTGGAAAAGTTAGAATTTTTAAGAGAAGTTAAAAGAAATTTTTGAAAATAACATTTTATTGATCACATATAAGCAATCTGACTCTGGATTTATAACATTACTGGCATATTTATACCACCCAAAAAAATTGTAAGGATTAGATTTTAAGAATTCAGGTATCTATCTTTGATACCTAAGATGATTTTATCTTTAGCTTTCTCGAGTTAAGGAGTGAGCAATTGCATATATCTCATCCATCGTTATAGCTGTGTATATGTAGTTTTGTCGCCTTTTCTGGAGCATTGGTATCGATTTAAAATTATATGAGTGTGCCGGTGATTTGTTAATTCTAGAACTTGTGCTTGAAATCTTTATGAGACCGCAGTAGGAACACGTTCGCGTGTTATAAACATTTTACTGATTAAGAGGTAATAAAAATATAAATATAAGTAAACAATAATTTTGTTCAAAAAGATTTCTAATAAAATTATCTGAAATTTTATCCGTACGAATTGAAGAACGTAAATGTTGGTATTGCTGTTTAAATGAAGTGCGAAGGTTGCAAACTTCTAAGTTCGTTTGAAGTAGTGTGCTTATCCTAAGTATGGGGGAAAGCAAGTTTCCCCCAAGATAAAGTGAATTGAGGCAAAAATAAAGCCTTTAGGTAAAAAAAAGAATGATGTGAAGGAATAGTTGGTTACATTACGGATAAGGTGAATTATGATTTTATTACAAACCCTTTTTAATAAATAATAAATAATATCACTAAATACATTACCTCTTTTGATGTTTATGTTTGGTGCTTAAGTCATGTCGGTGAAGTTTAGTTTTTTGTACAAACCTATGGTAATTTGAATATTTCATGACTGCGCGTTTGAGTGACTTCCGTTTACTATCCATTTTACTAAATCGAGCGTGTGTGAAAAAGAAACTTATCTATAAAAATTCGTGAGTTGCTTTATCGCGTTATCTATACTTGTGATCATTAATTTGTTTTGTTAAAACGAAATACTTTCGCTTTGATTGCTTGAGGGCAAGCAATAAGCTAAGTATGGGGGAGTTTGATAACGCTCCAAATATACATAAAATATCCTTTATAAATACATTAAATATATATGTTAACGCATGAAATATTTCAAAGTTTGCTTGTTTGTTATGTAATGTTCATTTCAGGACCAAAAGTGAAGAAAAGGACTAAACGTGCAAAGAAATTCCGTTAAATACACTAACGGTCGTTATATGAAGAATCTAGAAAAGAATCCAATGAAGAATTAATGAACGAAGCCAAAGTGCGGCGCACAATTATTTTTGTGCGGCGTACTTCAAGACGAAGTAAATGCCATTTAATTAAACACCAAGTGCGGCGCACAATTTTCCTTATGCGGCGCACTTCTCCTGCAGTTACTCCCAAGTCATAAATGATTGCAATGATTGTGCAACCTTTCACTCCCCAAATTTTAGCAACTGATGCACCATCATCAAGTATAAATAGAGCACGATTTTAGAGGAGAAAAAGCACGATTTTGGAGGAGAAAAGCATCCTATTCTTCATTCTAATCATCTATAATCACTTCTAAATAGTTAGAAAATTATTCTTAGGGAATTGTTGAAGAATAAACCTTATTCTTCATCACATTCCAGGTTTTAGTAGAGGGAAGTGCCATTTGATCTCAAAAGGTTGTGTTAAGAAGGTGTTATAGTGCTTCTAGTTGATTTTTCGAGTTGTTGGAATTATTGTTCGAAGGAAACTCTTGAGAATCAATATATTTTGCTATTGAGTTTGGTATAAACACGTTTCCCTACTTGTATATTATGAATTCAGAATTGATCATGCTTGTTATGTGTTTTGAATTGATGAATATGGAGTAATTTAACATGTTTGTTTAGGGATCATAAGGGAATTATGGATTAAACATGGATAACTTAGTGAATTCTGGAAATTATCAATATGAACTTGATGTTTTTACACTTGGACTTATTAATCTTCATTTGATCATCATTCTAGTCCGGATATAGGTCGAAAGACTCTGACTAAATGCTTGATTTCCAAGTTGTTTGTCTATGACAACTAGATGCTGGCCTTGTGAGGATTGGCTAACAAAATGATTATTAACCAAGGGTAAAAGGGTTTAACACTTAACCTCGTGTATAACGAACTTGGTTAAGAAAGTTCTTATTCTTATTTTCCAAACTTAAATTGAACCTAAAGCATTTTTGTAATCAAAAGTAAAGGCTGAAAGGATTTTTTAATTATAATAAATAGACAATCATTTTAGTAAACTACCCGTTTCTTTAATCGATTATACTTTAATTCTTGAACCCGTTATCCATCCAGGTTTATCCATATTTATTTTCGTACCCCCAAACAACATTATTTTATATCTTGAAGTACCTTGAAATCTTTAGATCATGACAGTCTATAAGATTTACCCTTTTCGTAATATAATCGACCCTTTCTAAGAATTACCAATCCCGTGGAACGACCTGGTCTTACCCTAAACCTATACTATAAACGGGGGTTTATACTTTACCCGTGTGTTAGTTGGAATTGGATAAAACTAGTATTATAAAATTAAAGCTTTAATAACACATCAAAGTTTTTGGCGCCACTGCCGAGGATTGATTTCATTCTTGAATTAGTCATTTTTATATTACAAACTAAATTTTCAAAATCGTCGTACAGTTTTCTGGCAAACTGAACCCATTTTTCACAGAAAGTGCGCCGCACATAACCATTGTGCGCTGGTTTTTCTGCAAAAACTCAGAAGTACGTCGTACTTCCATCAAGTACATCGCACTTTTACCTCTTTTACAAAGATTTGCTTAGGAGAGCCAGTCGTTGTAATTTCGAGTGATAAAGTTGAAGGATCTGGAGACTGGAATTCTCTGGAATTTCAAGACACTGCTAACAGTGGAAAAAAGAAGGAAACGAAGGGTATGGTCTTTTATCAGATGGAGACCGAAGAAGTTAGTGATAGATTCGTGGCTCCTTGTTTTGTCAATGGGCTGGAAGCTTATGATGGCCAGATTAATCTTGGAGTAGAGGAGAACATGATCTCAAATGAGTATGCAGTAAAGTTATGTTTGGAACATGAAGTTAAAAAAGGAAACAAAGTGGTTAAGAAGGAACTCATTGTTGCACTAAGAGGTGAAATCTACTTTGTGAAGTTTATTATCAACCCAGAAGAAGATGATGTTGAACCTGGGGTAATTTTTGGTAGATCATTCTTACGCTTGACCAAAGAAATTATTGATTTCGGGGTTGGAACTGTCACAATATACCCTGATATTGATCCATTCTTGGAAGAAACCGAGGAAGAAGGAAAAAGCAATGATGATTGGGACCATTTGCTTGATTTCAACATAGATGATGTACCACTGTTGGGTGAAGAAGGACTTCCGCCATTCGTGTGCAAAATGGGGAAGAGTAGCCATAATAAGAAGCGGGCAATGAAAAACCTTAACTTTTTCTATCAAGATATAGGAACATCTTCATCAGCTGGTGGTCATTTAACTCAGGAATAAGCAGCTAAAAAAGCAATAGCGATCAGAATGAGACGAAAGTTTGCCTTATTAGAGGAGGAAAGGCCTATAATTGAGAAATAGCTTATCATGACAAATACAAGAAAATTCTCGAAGAAGTTTAGAAAGACAAGCTGGAGTTAGATGGAAAGATTGTAAAAAAAGAAGAGGAAGCAGTAAAAAGGATTAAGGGAGAGTCATTAAAAGAAAAAGACGACCCTGGAGCATTCATATTTCCCATCAGACTGGAGGAACATGTTAACGAAAATGCGTTAGCAGATACTGTATCGGATATAAATACAATGCCTTTTCGTATCTATGTGCAGTTAGGGAGAGACGATATGAAGAAGGTGGATAGAGGAATCACGATGATAAATCACACTCAGACATAAGCTACGGGGATACTCATAAATGTTATCTGTCAGGTAGGGGTCACTACCTTGATTGCCAAGTTTCTGATCTTAGATATTCTGATCGACTATGATTCACCAATAGTCATTGGTCGAGGATTCCTGTGTACGATTGGTGGCATAGTCAATACTCCAAAGAGACTTTTCTCAACCTTTGATGGGTTTTGTCACTAAACCTTTCGTGCTGCAAGATCAGATGTTATGAGAAATGCAGAAAGTGATAGTGATGACGAGGAAGATTACCAGATAAAAAGGAATAAGTTTGGAGCATCGATATATGGACCAAAACCTGCACCGTACTTGAGTTGTAACGATCCAGTTGAGCGATCATTAGCTATAGAAACCGTAACTAACCTATTCCAGAAAATTAGTTTTTGGAAGAAGGCAGTTGGTTTCCTTGGCTCGCTACCAGTACCATTAAAGAACGTCAACTGGAAGACTGATTATAAGGGTTCGTATACTAAAGAAGAAGAAGCGACAGGGCAATGGAAAACTGAGATAAGATTAACTAATCCATATGGGAACATTTGTTTACAACGAAGAAAACGGACCGGAAGTTGTCGAAGTACCACAAGTTGAGTGACATCATGATCCAACTGGTTTATGGAATGAGGAAGTGAAACAAGATAGAATAAAGGAGTAGCTATATACTCTTGTTTTTACTTTATGTTTTAAAAATAAAATCATTTGTATAAATCCATAATGGATTACATTTGATGTACGGATATTAATCTGATATGATATAAATATTAATGTCAAGTATATGATGGATTGAAATTATGTTTACATTATGAAGTGTGCAATATAAGTTTAAAAAAATAAAAAATATATATATATATAATATATATAAAGGGAGAAGTACGCCGCACTTCTAGGAAGTGCGCCGCACTTTTGAGCGGTTATCATAGATAAAACTTGCCAAACACGATTTTAACCCATTATAAAAAAACACTCACACACTCACCAAAACCGCCGGGGTTCTCACAAAATCAAAGAAAAAGTTTTCAAAGATCAATCAACCAAGTTTTTAATCATGCCTAGGGTATGTTTATATCATTCCTTAACTTATTTATTATCAATTTGTTTAAATTGCTTGTTCATTAGGGTTTTTAATAATTAGAATTAGGGACTATTAAATTCATGTTTCATATGAACAATTAACCCTTTGAATTAGGATATTTAGAAGTTATTTGATGCATGCATGCTTGATATTAATTAATCTAAAAACACTGTTCATATTACGAATTTACATTTAAAAATAAATTGTTTAAAGATCATAAAAAATTTATCAACCCAGAAAGTACGCCGGTTTTGTCCCAAAACCGCCGCACTTTTCCCATTTTCCAGAATGTACCCCGCACTTCAGGGAAGTGCGCCGCACATTTTACATTAGAATATACACAGAATGTTTCAAAAACCATCAAAACCATGACCATTTATACCAAATCATTTCTAACATTATTATAACTTTATTGTTGATTGTTTTTTATGTGTAGACTATGGGAACACATGATGATGAGGCCAGATCATCAAGATCTAAACGCCTAAGACAACATGAAACCGTGAAGAGGTATTGCTTCCACAAGGTGTATAAGGAGGGTGTTCCAAACGAACTAATCTAAGCCTACGACCCTAAAGGAGAATGTTTTTAATAGCTTAGCGCTTATCTTCTCTCCGCTCCTTTGTGCGTTTTTCTTTTTAGAGAGCTACCGTGAAGCTTGTTGATTATTAGGTTTAAGTTGTCTTATCTCATTGTCCGTTATTAAAATAAATTAGGAATAAATTGTCGAAAAACCAAAAAAAAATTAGTATAAATTTTCTTTTTTTTCATAATTAGTGCATGCGCACTCGTTCTCAAACCCATAACCGTCCTTAACAACAAGTCCCACCAAATATTGAACCTTTTAATCTTGAAGAACCTATTGATAATCCAGCTCCTCCCGTAGTTACGATGGCCGATAATCGTACTATGGCACAATTGCTCCAAGCACCCACCGAGGGTTACGAGGATGCAATCGTTGTTCCCGCGATCACCGCGGACAACTTTGAGCTTAAACATGGTTTGCTCACTCTTGTGCAAAATAAACAATTTTTCGGACTTGATAAAGAAGATCCTCATGCTCACATTCGATATTTCAACAAGATCACTTCTACGATGAAGTTCCCAAACGTCCCGAGTACGTCGGTTAAGCTTATGCTTTTCCCATTTTCCCTCGAGGGGGCCGCCCGGATTTGGCTTGAAAAAGAACCCCCTCGATCGATTCTTACTTGGGATGATCTTGTTTCGAAATTCATCAACCAATTTTTCCCTCCCTCCAAGACAACAAATCTTCGTAATGAAATCACAAATTTTCAACAAAGATTTGATGAATCATTTTATGAGGCATGGGACCGATTCAATGATCTTCTTCGGGCATGCCCACATCATGGGTTTTCGGAATTGCATCAACTCGATACATTCTACAATGCCTTGAACTCTAATGATCAAGATTCGTTGAATTCCGCCGCGGGTGGTAATTTTTTGGATAAAATGCCTCGAGATTGCCTAAGAATCATCGAGAGCAAATCCAAAGTTCGTCATTCACGAAGCAAAGCAATTGTTGCCAAAGTGGGTACGAGCTCTTCTACCCCCGGTATTTCTCCCGATGTTGCCGAACTTAAAGATATGGTGAAAGCCTTACTTCTCGACAAGAAAAACCAATCCCAAGCTCCCGCTACCGTAAAAGCGGTCGAGGAAAGTTGTGTAACTTGCGGTGGTGCTCATTCTTACCATAATTGTCCCGCCACCGATGGCAACGTTTATCGTGACAATATTCAAGCCGTCGCGGTTAACTACAACCAAGGAAATACCGGTTACCGTCCCCTGATGGTTGCAAATCAAATTCGACCTCCCAGTTTTCCTCCAGTTCAACAAAACCAAGGAAATAATCAAAACTGTTACAACCAAAACCGGGGGAATAATTACAACCAAGGCCCAATTTATCGACCCCCGGCTAATCATCCCCCGGTTTACCAAGCTCCGCCTTACCAAGCTCCCGCTCCTCAAACACAAGGTGTGTCAAAGGATGACTTTCAAAACTACGTCAAAGCTAATGATGCGGTTATGAGAAATATGCAAAATCAAAATCAAAACTTGCAAAACCAAATGACCAATTTAACGGACATGCTTACCAAGTTCGTGAATTCCAATACCGCTTCTACTTCGGGTTCAGGGACACTCCCTAGTAATACCATTACTAACCCGAAGGAATTTTTGAAGGGTATTACCACCCGAAGCGGTGTTGCTTATCAAGGACCCACGATTCCTACTACTTCTTCTTCTCCTCCTAAAGTAGTGGAACGTGAAACCGAGGTGACAAAGGACACGGTGCCTCCTACTAATAACGGAAGTACCGAAGACGTCCAACCTCCGGTTGTCCAAGTTGAAACTCATGTACCAATTTTTGAGCCCGTTGTTGCTCCCGTTAGTGCTCCGAAGCCTAACCCGAAACCATCAATTCCATATCCGTCTAGACTTAATGACCAAAAGATCCGCGAAAAAGCTAACAATCAAATTGAGAAATTTTACCAAATCTTTCAAGATTTGCATTTCGACATTAGCTTCGCGGATGCTTTAATTCTCATGCCTAAATTTGCTTCGACACTTAAGAGTTTGATTAGCAACAAAGAAAAATTGTTTGAATTAGCAAGAACACCTTTAAATGAGCATTGTTCGGCGGTCCTCCTCAAAAAGTTACTTGAAAAACTTGGAGACCCCAGCAAATTTCTCATACCGTGTGTTTTCCCAGAATGGATGAGTGCTTAGCCTTGGCCGATCTTGGCGCTAGCATTAATCTCATGCCATTATCCGTGTGGAAAACGCTTTCTCTTCCGGAGCTCACTCCTACTTGTATGACTCTTGAACTTGCGGACCGGTCAATTTCTCTTCCGATCGGTATCACCGAAGATGTCTACGTAAAAGTAGGAAAGTTCCAATTCCTGGCCGACTTTGTATTCGTAGACTTTGATGCCGATCCCCGAGTTCCCCTAATTCTCGGGAGATCCTTCTTAAAGACCGGACGTGCCTTGATTGATGTTTACGAAGGAGAATGTAAAACCTAAAAATCTCAACAAGTGTAAAATTACCAAAATACCCCTAATGCAAGAAAATTACATAAAAGCATGCATAAATTTCATTTTAATTCTAGAAATTATAAAAATACAACATATGACAATTATGAAATTTTTGTAAGATTAAAATACCTTATATTATATAAGAAAAATAAATAATATTTATGTATATATATGTTAGCCGAAAATATTAATATTTATGCATTTATACTTTACAAATTAAATCAAATGAAATTAGGATAATTATAAAATAATTATGCAAGTTTTAAAATTCTGATTTAGTCTTTTTGAAAGCCCATATTTTCGGCCAAAACACCCTAGTATATTTATCTATGCATTTTAATTTGTTAAATCCTAAAACAAAATACCCGAAAACCCTAAAAGAATAAAAAGAGGCGGCACAAAATTTTTCAAGGGCAAGGACCATTTTTCTAAGGTGTTTTGGAGATCAAGGAAGGTGGGAAAAATAGTGGGAATTGTAGGATCGTTATTCCTTAATGAAACACTGATATACTGTCAACTATGCGGAATCTAGTTGGCAGTACTTATGAAGATTTTGATGTTTATGTTTGGTGCTTACGCCATGTCGGTGAAATTTAGTTTTTTGTACAAGCCTATGGTAATTTGAACATTTTATGATCTTACGGCGTATGAGTGGACTTCCGTTTCCTATCACCATTTTTACTAAATTGAGCGAGTGTGAAAATAAACTTATCTATAAAAATTCGTGAGTTGCTTTGTCGCGTTATCTATGCTTGTGATCATTAATTTGTTTTATTAAAACAAAATACTTTCGCTTTGATTGCTTAAGGGCAAGCAATAAGCTAAGTATGGAGGGATTTGATAACGCTCCAAATATACATAAAATATCCCTCGAAAATACATTAAATATATATGTTAACGCATGAAATATTGCAAAGTTTGCTTGCTTGTTGTGTAATATTCATTTCAGGACCAGAAGTAAAGAGACAGACTAAACGTGAAAAAGAATCCTATTAAATACACTAACGGTCGTTATATGAAGAATCTAGAAGAGAATCCAAGGAAGAATTAATGAACGAGGCCAAAGTGCGGCGCATAATTATTTTTGTGTGGCGTACTTCATAACGAAGTAAATGCAATATAATTAAACACCAAGTGCGGCGCACAATTTTCCTTGTGCGGCGCACTTCACCTGCAGTTACAAAAAAATCATTAATAAGAAAATTATTAAGCAACCTTTGAGTTGACATTTTTCCCAACTGAGGACCTATGGATGTGTATAAATAGAGGACGAAATTTGCTTCTCAAATCGTCCCATTCTTCATTATAAATCATCTCTAACACACACAACTCATTTGTGATTAAGAATAGTGGTTAGGAAAGTGTTATAGGCGAATTGTTGAAGAATCACCTTGTTCTTCGTCATATTCTGGGTTATAATCGAAGGAAGTTAGGGTTTGATCTCAGAAGGCTGTGTTAAGAAGTTGTTATAGTGTTTATAGTTGAATTTCCAAGTTGTTATAATATCCATTTGAAAGAAGGTTCTTGTAAGCAGTAAAGTAATTGCTATTGAGTTTGGTATAAACACATTTCCTTAATTTTATATTATGAATTCTAAATTTCTCATGCTTGTTATGTGTTTTGAATTAATGAATATGGAGTAGTTTAACATGTTTGTTTGGGGATCATGAGGGAATTATGGATTAAACTTGGATAACTTAGTGAATTTTGGAAATTATCAATATAAACTTGATGTTTTTACACTTGAACTTATTAATCTTCATTTGATCATCATTCTAGTCCGGATATATGTCGAAAGACTCCGGCTAAATGCTTGATTTCCAAGTTGTTTGTTTATGACAACTAGATGCTAGCCTTGTGAGGATTGGCTAACAAAATGATTATTAACCAAGGGTAAAAGGGTTTAACACTTAACCTCATGTCTAACGAACTTGGTTATGAAAGTTCTTATTCCTATTTTCCAAACTTAAATTGAACTTAAAGCATTTTTGTAATCAAAAGTAAAGGCCGAAAGGATTTTTTTATTATAATAAATATACAATCGTTTTAGTAAACTACTCGTTTCTTTAATCGATTATACTTTAATTCTTGAACTCGTTATCCATCCAGGTTTATCCATATTTGTTCTTGTACCCCCAAACAATATTATTTTATATCTTGAAGTACCTTGAAATCTTTAGATCGTGATAGTCTATAAGATTTACCCCTTTCGTAATATAATTGACCCTTTCTAAGAATTACCAATCCCGTGGAACGACCTGGTCTTACCCTAAACCTATACTATAAACGAGGGTTTATACTTTACCCGTGTGTTAGTTGGAATTGGATAAAACTAGTATTATAAATTTAAAGCTTTAATAACACATCAGTACCAGTGAGCCTATGTTCTGGGATGGCGTACTTGTCTTCATACGCATTGTTTGATGCTGATCTGTGTGATAATTATAAAATTGTTAATGTCTATCAACAATGACTGTTCTAGTGGAGGCCATTGGAACTATTGATATGTCTCGCAGGTGTCAGGTAACTCCCACTTTGCTCATTACGCATAGTATTCAGGCTATGCTGTTGAAACTGCATGTCAATGGAAACATAAGTTTGACTTGGACTGTTAGATATTAGAAAAAGACTCGGTCACCCCGTGTATTTTACTGTTTATTATAGCTCGTAGTTTAATAGTTAATCGTATGACTTTCGGTATTAAGCCGGGTACTAATACCCGGTATATTGTAAGACCTATAAAAGCCTCTTCCAACTTTGGAAGAGGCAAGCTAGTAATTTATTCATTTACACTTTAACACATACACTCTCTCTTTAGAAAATATCTCTCTATGTGTTTCTCTCTCTAGAAACTAGCAAAATCCAAGAATCATAATCTGGGCCGTGAAAGATGATATCATACAATTGGTATCAGAGCTATGTGGTGATTTTGTGAGCTTGTGTGCGTTCTAATCTTGA
>BQNB010110583.1:0-22527 GCA_026074375.1 Tanacetum coccineum | reverse complement strand
CTTTCCTAAGATATCTCATGCATATCTCATAAACGGTACTAACTATTTTATACTAACGGTACTAACTATATGATCAGTACGAACATTTTGTACTGTCAGTACAAATTACAACTAGCGGTACTAACTAATATAACTAATGGTACTAAGTCAGGAAAGCATAATTCCCAACAGGATCTACCTAAATCAAAGATGGATCTCCCTTATGGAGGATCCGTAGGTCGCACTATTTTCTGAAAACAGACAGAACTCGATTTCTTGTTATTTGGGTGGTGGTGTTAACTTTTTAGTAATGGGAGAAGCTTATATATGTTATAAGTGTTCTTGGTTTGAACTTTCAGATTCGACCTCCAAGTTTTGAGCGTAACGTGGAAGTTGTCGTAAATTTCGCGATGGAATTTCAACGATGTCAATCCTACTAGGAGTGTGTTAGCTTTTAGCATATTTTTTACCATTGTTAATAACAAAAGCATTATAAACATTTAGACGTAACAAATCATCTTCAATACAAGTGTGAATTGCAATTCGATGATTATTCTTTTCGTCTTATGATCGATTTCGTAATTTCATGTAATAACTAAAAATAGTTAAACATGTAGACTCAGAAAATATATGTGGTCATTTTATTAATATTTCCGTTATCCAGATAAATTCTAATCTCGACTTCATGTTTATATTTCGGACATTTATAGTTGGATAGAATAATGAGATTAATTATCGTTTGAATAATAATCATCTTTATATTCGAGGTCCACTTACGATCACTTATAGAAAGAAAGCAAAATAATGGGTTATAGAATATGTTTTATAATTCCTAATCCTAATTTTAGATAATTGAATTGTTCTCGTTTTACACACTTAGTTAAAAATAATATTATGCTTATTTGGTATAGAGAGAAAAGGTTATAAAAAGTGGATTTGAGTCTTAATTCGTGCTTTTGAATTGTATAAGCAAAGTTACATATATTGTTCATTTGCTCGTGTTTGGTTTTTCGGAAATGACAACTTTACCAAATGCATTACGAGGTAAATTACTTGAATATCTCAGACGAAACATCCAAGTCGTCAATCCTTCTTTGACGTGCATTTTAAACATGTTATTATTAATAATAGGAACACACATATTGGACATGTAGACTCAATATAACATCATTATCACAAGTGTGAGTTATGAACCGATGTATATTATTTTCGTCTTTGAAAGGGATGACATTATTTTCATATCAACCTAGTGTGATTGAGTATGTAGATTCGAGATAATATCTTTTGTTATGGTTTTGATATAATCTTGAAGCTAGACAAATAATGAATCATATTTCATATCCAAACTCAAAAGAACTTGGCAATTAGATTCGAAAGATAATATCAATCATAATTTGAATAATGAATCGATATATATCCGAAATCTTTCTTGACCCTCACTAACACTCTTTAAAAAGAAAAGAAATAAATATTTTCCTAATGTGTCTTATTAAGACTAAGACTAGTCCTAAGTGTGAGATCATATAAAATGATGAGTTTACTTGTTTCTTTGGTATTGTCGTATATTTTATATATGAGAAAAACTTATTAGTTATTGTGCACAATATGCTTAGATTTTGACTTCTAAAGAGTTCACAAAATTATCTTAGTCATTTTTAAGCATTACGAATCTTTTTCGAAACTACTACATGTTTATATAGTATTTTCAAACTTTTGACTAGAGCGAATATTTTCATTTCAAGTTAATGTTAATGTGAAAATTTATTCGAAGATAAAACTTCAAAATGAAAGTGTTTTCTTACCAAGAAAGTTAATCTTTCAAATTTAGAATTACAAGAAATTCTAAGTTCATTTTAATCCAAATATTTATTAGTTATGATTGTGAATTAGATTAATGCAAGCACAAACTAAGTTTTAAAACACATTTTCCTTTTCTTATATACTAATGTGTTATTATGATCTTTTCTCTTGTTTAGACAACCCATGTTTAAGCAAGATAATAGGATGACATATCCTAAAGACTTTCTTGAGACTTTGATAAAATAAAAGTGTTTAATATATGGTGGTGACACATTTTATAACATGAACTAGTAACACGATAATCGTGCAAGACAATATTTTTCAAAAGGTTTGACAAACTTGCTTAGCTCTAAATCCTAAGTGGGTTAACCTAAATTATAGGATTTATAAAATGTTGATATAACATTTGTAAACATAGTGATCTATACCTATATGCAATGCAAAAGCAATTTCTCAACTTAGTGCAAGAGATCTACCATAAGATCAATTGACGCATATACATGAACACTAATAAATAACGCACATGACGAAATTATGCTAATCAACAAAGAAGCTCAACTACAAATGAAATAAGTATACAAGAGGTTAATTAACGATATTAAGATGTAAAGTAGAACAAATAATCATTTAGCATAACACACATAAATGTAGGATATTGGATATCATAACACAAGGGAAAGAATAGGGGTTGGCCGATTTATAAAGAGAGAAAGGAGAGGATTTCTAGTGAGAGAAAAACCTTATGTGTGTTATTGATAAAATGAACAACCAACCTCTTTCCATGGCTAGAAAGAGGCTTATATAGTGAGTTACATGCCCTAGAAAATAGGCTATGGTGTAGGCTTACATATGGGTAAAGACCCGGCCCAAAACCATAAGTCATACGTTTACATTACATCTATGAGCTATGCTATTCTAGACAATACACGGGGTGACCAAGTCTTTTTCATGAACCTAACAATCTCCCCCAAAGGGAGGTCACCCCTAAAAAATACAAAATAAATCCTAGCATTCTAAGTCTTAAACATTTGACTTCAGCTCGTAATCTTTGATTCTTTATTCTTTGATCTCTTTGTACATTATGTAGTGACTTTTGAGCATAGTTCCTTTGACTTGTGTGATCTTTAAGCTTTCTTTGATATCATTAGCCACAGTAGATCTCTTAATCATACTTGTAGTGAAGTATTACCTCTATGTGATGTTGTGACCTTTGGACCGACATGCTCACACTTTTCTAGATCATGATAGCACGCATCAGAGTTGCGGAAGCTGTGTTGTAGGTCTTTTAGTTATCATGATGTCTTTGATTAGGAATATAAAGTGTGAGCATGGGGTTGTGAATTGACATGTCTCTTGCCAGCAGCTGCTACCGTCGGGGATTCTTGCAAGTATATGTTAGTAATAAAAAAATGAAAGTGTCTTTGTTCACTTTCGTTGAATAAGGTTGCAAGAATCATGGTTTCCCGTTAATCAGTATAAATATTGCCTGTGATCAGGTAGAATTCCAAAGAATCTCCTTGACAGGGTTTGGCAGTTGCGCTAGCCGTTCTCAAACCGGAGTGTCTTAAAGTAGACAAAGCACGGAGTGAGTGAACCAGTGAATTAAAAACCCACTGATTAATGAGAAATTGATTTGAAAGTCAGTCGCGTGTCACTCAGAAAATAGTTTTTGTGACACATCAAAGGTTTTATAACATAAAATCAAATTTCATCAGAAACACATTTGTTATGAAAGATATACACAGTTAATGTGCTCGAAAATTAGTTGTTAAGCACATCGAAAGGTTTTCCAAAAACTACTCGTTAATTCACTGCCTGGAACAAGTTTGATTCATAAAGAATCACACCATCGTTGCTTTCCATTTCTCACAAGTTTAATCCATAATGGATCTCACATGTCACCTACCAAGAGCTTGTTTGATGTTGGCTCTAAAAGGATTTCCATCTTCATTGTGAGTACTTTCGTATCACTCAGATGTTCTGGCAATACCACAAGGATAATGCGTAGGACTCTTAAGATCTTACTTGTTATCAAAGTGTGTGATGAACCAACATAGTTTGTATTAGTGTCCTAACTAGATTTATGGATGATCTCATGGCTCTAGACTCAATAGTGCACTTTTGGTTTTTAGTAGTCGAAGGCTGGAGCAGACTGCCACCTTTTTAATATCGTCTAACTCGGAGTGAGAAAGACGATATAAATGTATTGATCTCTGTGAGAAATGAAACAAGAATCCTTTGAGGGATCTTGAGTGGCTAGGGAAGGTTGTGCAGCGTATCACTGGGTCCATGATACTTGTCTTCAATGTCATCAATCAACCATGTGATTCTGACAGCATATGTGTTGACCCGGTTTCTGCCTAATGTTTAAGGAGGGCTGCTTTCTTTTCACCCTTTATCTTAACATTTCTTTTTCATTCTTCAACCCCTTCAGTGCATACCAAGACTTCATTACTAGTATCTTGTTGGGTTTATTCCAGTACTAGCTCCATCTCAGTCGGCACTCTTCTCTTACTTACACTTTACTCCTTTTTTGTATCATACCTAAGGACTTCTACACTAACTAGTGGATTTTCCCTGGGTAGATCCCTCCAGCTCTGGTGGGATCATGGGAACATATACCTAACCATACCATCCTTATAACTCCGATAAAGTAAATACAGGGTCAGTCTTTTGGTACTGTTCTCTTCGCCATAAAACCATTTGTGAAAATCAATCAAGGTACTGACGATGTAAACATCAAAGCATTTGTACCTCGATTATTTTGATTTATGGAAACGTTCCCCCTTAATAAGTGCGTCGATTTTAAAAATTGTTTGGCACATGGAGGGAGGAGTACCTGCTTGAGTCTTACTAGATTACATTTTTATCAGATTTAATATTTAAATCACATTCTCTCCCATGATCAAAAATTTCAAACCCTTTGAGATTTAGGATCTCAATTGATTTAAATATGTTAGAAAATTAAGGAGAAAGAATGTGTCAATTATTCACAAGCCGATAGTGGAACATCTTAATGCTCCCCCCGCAATTTATAGAGAGCGGATTCTAGTTAGTGTCAGTTTATGATAAGTTTATAAATGATTTGGAGTGTAACGAGAACCAGCAAAAATCCATGAAAAATTCATAAATAACACCATAACACTGATTCCCACTACTTACTTGATGTACAGATTATGTATGAGCAAGGACTGAGAATGTTCAAACACTTAAAGTGGCATAGTCAGTTTGTCCATGTTAGCAATCTGTAGTCCGTCTCGATACTCTCCAGATGGAAGTTGTCATAGCTTCCCCCGAACCAACAATCCTTTCTTGAGTAGATTCAAATCTTTCTTGCATGCCGCACTGAGAAGACTTGATGTATAGAGCCCAAATATCCAAAGTACACAAAGATTTCAAAACCGTAACACCAAAGTCAATTAAGTCCCTGATGAGCGTATTTCTCCTTACAAGATAGTGATGATATAAATTGAAACACCAAGGTTAGCTAAGTCTCGGATGTCACAATTATTCCCTCTAAATAGCCGAAATGATAATACCTAAGTCAACTAAGTCTCGGATGTAAACATTTCTTCCTGCAGGATAATGACTATCTAAAGGTATCATCATACCTATGTGTACCTCTTTTATCAAATATTTCTACTTTTTTAATAATATGCTTAGAGGTTGACCGTTTAAGGGAGCATTACTTGAATCAGAAACACTTCAAGGCTTTTAAAACTATGTGATTATATCCAAACATTCTTAAGTCTTTTAACAAACTATGAGGTGTTGGCAAAATTAGTCGTATGTAGTTTAAAGCCTGAATTCACTAAGTCTCAAGTTGCAAATAAGTCCATAAATTTTTTAAACAAATGACATCTAAAGCCCTTGTAGTTAATATAAATTAACTCCCCTTGAGATTGTGATCCGTCATTATCAAAAAATTTATCCGTTTATATTGTGACTTATCTTGAAAGACCGTTTTAAAAGATTATTTGATGACATTTTCTCCCCCTCAAATAATGACCCGTTTTCTATTTAAAGAGTTGTAGTTGTTGTTTGAGTGGTCTAATTGTCATTAAAAAAAATCTTTTTGGGATTACTAAAAACACTGATTCATTATAAAGACAACTTTTTACCACCATAGTTAACATAAATAATTTTTGAAGAATCATAGAAGAAAAATTATTTGGTTAAAAAGAAGACTTCTCCTCTTTATCAAGAAATAATGCACTGAAACGTACATTAGATCAAGGGTGCACAGATATAAAGTAATCCATGCCCGGGGAAAGTTAATCACCCGTTGTTAGGAACAGCCGTCTTTTTTGCGACATGCTTTCCTCATTTTGAAGAATGGGTTGCAATCTGAAATAACTGCAAACCATAAAGACATGTTTTAAAAAGTTTGAACTTCCACTCGAGCTTCATTTAAGACCCGTGTCATTATTGAATGACATTTATAGATCCGTAAATGTTATCGATAAATGGAAGACATGTTCTGAAAACTATTTTTGGTATTTTCTATTTTCTGATTTTTATGGTTTTTGCAGGTTTTATATTTTTGCATTTTCTTTTTGGTTGTAAATATGTACATATTTACATAGGATACATGAAGCAAATCCATTACTCATCCTTGTCATCCTGAAGACGTTTGAGTGTCTCTGGCTTCATACACTTCATGTCAAGCCGTGGGTGAATGAATTCGAATCGTTCTCTGGGCAATGCTTTAGTGAAGATATCCGCCAGTTGATACTTTGTCCTTATGAAATACAGCTCAACCACTCCATTCTCTACTTGTTCTCTAATGAAATGATGTTGGATGTCAATGTGTTTAGATCGAGAGTGCTGGACATTGTTGCAACTGAGAGCTATGGCACTTTTGTTGTCACAATACAGAGGAACGTGATTGTATGCAAAGCCATAATATGATAACTGAGACCCCAACTATAATTTAGGCACAACATCTAGACATAGAAATGTATTCAGCCTCTGTTAAAGAGATAGATGTGCTAGTTTGTTTCTTTGATGACCAACTTACTAACTTATCACTAAGGAACTGAGCACTTCTAAATGTGCTTCTTCGAGTGTATTGACAACCTACATGATCTACATCTGCGTATGCTGTTAGTGCCATAGCGGTGTCTTTTGGATACTAAAGACCCATGTTGATGGTTCCTTAGAGATACCGAAAGACCCGTTTAACTGCCTCAAAGTGCTTTTTAATGGACTTAGATTGATATCTAGCACACATGCACACAGCAAAAACCAGGTCAGGTCTCTTAGCTGTGAGATACATCAGGGATCCAATCATTTGGCGATATCGAGTCTGGTCAACCGAGATCCCTGAGAGGTCCTCATCCAGTTTTGATCGCTCCACCATGGGAGTGTTTACAGAGTCACTCTTATGAAAATCAAATTTCATTAAAATTTCATTAGCATATTTAGATTGGTTTATAAAAATGCCTCTGGGGTTCTGGGAAACATGTAAACCTAAGAAAAAGGACATTTGACCCATCATTGACATTTGAAATTTAAAGCTCATTTCATTAGAAAAACGGTCACAATCTCTAGGATTAGTCGAGGCAAATATAATATCATCAACGTATATTTGAACATGAAGAGTGTGTTTGCCTATTTTTCGAATGAATAAGGTTGGATCAACTACACCCTTGGAGAATCATTGAGCCAGAAGAAACTTCAACAGAGTGTCATACCACGCCCGTGGTGCCTGCTTCAAGCCGTAAAGTGCTTTCTTCAGACGATAGATGTGATTCAGACGATCTGGGTCAATGAAGCCCTCTGGTTGGCTGACATAGACTTCTTTTTTAAGCTCGCCATTTAAAAATACAATCTTCACATCCATTTGATAGACCGTCATGTTTTTACTGGCAGCATTGGCAATGAAGATTCTAATAGCTTCAAGTCTGGCAACCGGGGCGAAGGATTCCTCAAAATCAAGACCTTCCTCTTGACGATATCCTTTTGCTACTAAGCATGCCTTGTTTTTCAACACGTCGCCATACTCGTCAAGTTTCACCTTATAGATCCACTTGAGAGCAATAATCATGGCACAATCCGGAGGTGGTACTAATTCCCATACGTCCAGTCAATTAAATTCATGGATTTCTTCTTGCATCGCCTGAAACCAGTAGTCTTCAGTAATAGCAACTTTGAAGCTTTTCGGTTTGACTTTCAACGGTACAGAATTGTAGAAGCACCATAAGGCATCGATAGCAAGCTGTTTCTGGGTGGATACAAGTTGAGAAGGGTTTCCAATAATATTATCAATCGGATAGGAGTCGTTCCATTTTCAGAGATATTCATGAGGTTGAGTGGATTGGTTGGATTCAGCTATCGAAATTTCCCCAGATGATGATGCTTCAGAGCTCGGGTCTAGAGCAAATACATTAACAAAGGGTCTATGATGAGCTAGAGCAAAAGGAATTACTTCAAAAGAATGGTCAGCTGCAACACCATGATGTACCAAAGAAGATTGATGATTCGAAGATGATGAGAAATGATTGCATCTTGATCAACGGAGATGGATACCGATAGACTGGATAGATTAACTGGAACTTGAACTACAAGAACAGGACGTACCAGACGATCAACAGTTGAAGGTTCAAAATATTTATCAAACATAACCAATGACTCCGTATACGGGCCTTGAGTGCCAAATTATTTTTATTTTTGTATTTTACGCTTTCCTTGAGTTTTATATTGCACCTTGACGAAAATCGCGTTTTAGGAAAAAGTATCGGGCTAGGTAAGGTTTTAGGGCCCAAGGTTAATAAGTATTATTAGATAAGCAAGAATGGGCCAAAAGCCCACTCCCTCCCCTCTCTTAATAACCGAACCAAACACACACTCAATCATTCAAGAAAAAAAATCCATCTTCCTTCCCACATTACTGTGAGTGTCGAACCACACCAAAACCATCATCAACATTCATCAAAAACCCAACCTTCAACCAATTCTATTTACTCAAAATCAATCCTTAACATAACCCCATTACATTATCCAATAACAAACAACATCATGCATGATTTATTTCTAAAGTTCTTAATTTCTTGATTTTTGATTTTGAGGGTTGATCTAATTAAGTGGTAAAGGGAAGTAACAAGGGGTGGGATAATTAGTGTTGGCCTGAGGCAAAAAATAAGATAGAGTTGATTGTGTGTGTGTGTAGGTGGCAACGACAGATAACACAAACCGCATAGGGTTTGTGTTGGATTATTTATTTTTTCTATAGTGTGTAAGTGATGTCTCTAAACCCCTTTTTGTTTATTTTCACTTTTCTTGAATGCATGTTATTGATTTGGGTTTTATGAACATGCATGTGCATATTGTGATTGATCTAGATTAATTAGTGTAAGTGATGAAAAATGAATGATAGATGATTTACTTGAATGATTAGTGCCTTTGTGATGGAAAAATTGATGATTTGGATCTCTGTTTGTTATTGATTGATTTAGAAGGATTTGCGGACTGTTTTGGGACAGTAGATAAACGGAGCTTGTTCTCCTAATTTTTGGTCTATAGATACTGAGAAAATAATATTTGGATAGAGGGAGTCTTAATCTTCAATGTGTGAATTGGATACTCCCGTATCGATTCCGTATGAGAAAGTTATGGTCATTTTACGGTAAGAGGTCAATTCTGGAGTTACTGTTGGGAAACATGTTTTTCTCCAGACTTTTTTTATAGTAGGTCCAGGTTTTAAATATTGTTTAGATGCTATACATCATGAGCTAACTCCTCCAATTGGAACCAACCTCATTGCTATTTTAGTTCTAGGATTTATGACTTAATAAACGGCGCAAAACTAAGATATTCAGTTAAAAATACGGTTTGACCTTTCGGTTAGTAAAAGTGAATTCTTGTTGATTGGTATATGATTTGAATGTAGCTTAATGTTTTGAAAACACTAGATTCATGTGGTTTCCAGGGGGTGAATATCTACCCTTTATATTCTTTTTATAGAATGATAGATATGGTCCGGTGATCATGGCTAAATTCTAAAAACGGTAGTTTCCTGTTTTGAGTTAGTGATAGTAATTTGGCCTTTTCTAAATATTGGTAAACAATTGGAATATGAGGCTTGATGTTCTGGAAAGTAGACTTCAAGGCCTTTCCAGGGGTGAAAGCCTCATGTCTATATATTTTATGGTTTAGGATTTATGCTCTCTTGAAAATGACTAAAATCAGAAAATTAACTTTTACGTCTAGGATTGGAAAAATGAAAAGTGTGACCACATCCAATTGAGATAGGAATTAAGGGACGAGACTTATTGGATGTTTATTTTAGTTTTGACATCAGATTAGTACCTCAAATGACTTCTTAAAAACACTTTGGTTTAGTCTTGGGTGCATTTATTGTTTATGTTTCGTATTCTTATTAACTGTATTGTTATAACTATTCTATTATAATGTATCCATATCTCATTCTAAGTCGCGACTTGATTATAGGTCTCGAATGAATATTTGGAGTCATCTTCTCATTGTTGGTTTCTCTTCGATCATCTACTTACGGTGAGTTAATAGCCCCATCTTTTCTTCTTTAATGGTTTTCATAACTATTTTCGGGGTGAGAATACATGCTTGTTTTACTAAGCAAAAATTATTGATTCCAATTTCATAAGCGTTACATGAATGCTTTTATGAAAGATTTTACTTGCTTTACACATGATTTCTACATAAATGGTTGTTTACCTCTGAATTTATAAGCTTGATTAGCTTACTTACACGATTGGATAATTTGAATATCTATTTACAAAACTGAGAGTTTTGAACATATTACTTGTTTTAAATTGGACACAAGTGTTTGAAGGGTATGCTGGACCGATTAGTGTTTTATCTGCATGAGTCCTATTGCAAAAGAGGCCCCGTTTTTCATGCACTGTTTATTACTAGATGGGGTAGCGTAGTACATTAAGTAGATCCTTTTGGGCCGTGACTGCCCTGTTTTGTGGGTTGTGACATCATGGCGCGATCTCCCATAATAGGACATTTTGTATGAGAATTTCTTAAGGTATATTGCCAATATTACCTTGTTGAGGGGCAAATTATATGCATATTTTATATGCTTGTTTAACGTTTCAGTGGGCATGAAGCTTAATGTGATAATATATTTCATTCATTTACGGTCATCTACATTCGTTGCACATGTCGTGGCTGATCTTGAACCTTGTGGTCCATTACATAAACATTACTTGATTTATTGATCCCTACTGTATTGCGAAATAGTTCTTTGAAATGTTGTTAACGCTACTTTTCTTTCAGAAATATTACTTGAATTATTTCAACACTGCTTTTACTTAAACCTATGAATTCACCAACATTATTGTTGACGTTTTTGCATGTATTTTCTCAGGTTATTATATTGCTAGCTGGCATTGGAGCATTCGAGTCGCGATGGATATCAAAACTTTAACGGACTTGGTTTTCTTCCACATTCGATGATGTTTTCCTTTTAAATATACAAATGAGTATGTTTGAACTCATTGTATGTTTGTGTTAAAATAAAATTATTGGGACCTGAATTTACTTTGAAAATTTAACGAATGTGACATTTTATTAAACGTCTCTTTTGAGGTCGTTTTCTGTAACTTGTGTGTATGAACTATGAAGTAGCACCCCAAGTGGTATTCCGTTGCGTTGTTATGATTTTGGGGGTGTTACAGATTGGTATCAGAGCACTCGTTATAGCGAACTAGGTCGCTTTCCAAAACCCTAGGACTTCTAACCGGTTTTTCGAAAAATTTTAAGAGTCCTTCACCATTGTCCGATATCCGCGCGCACTTGCTCCCAAGTAACTTATATGCTCCCTTGTGCATCCTTATTGTTATTATATTAATAATTAGTATATAATACTTGGTTATGATTTTGCTCTCCTACGTCTATCTTATATCATACTATTTGCCTTATATCGGTTCGGTTATATAATTGACACCCGATTATGCGTACTTTTTGTTTTTATTATTTTCTCCCTCGAACGTTAATGAGAGTACTATATCAGGATACCCGTACATATGTAAGCTATTTTATTTTTAAATTCTTAATTTTATCTTCGGGATTACCGCCATCCATATATAAAATAGTAATTCATTTAAGTGTTGACTATTTTCGGTCGCTTTCGCCTACTTTTGGAAATTTTTAGGTAAAGTTGATGTGATGTTGAATAATTTTTAACTTGAGCTGTAAATCATTGTACATGATGGGTAGTGTCAACATACAAGGTGTTTGTGGGGCTTTGGATAGAGCTTAAACATTCGAATATGATTGAGTTACGACTAAAAGGGCTTATACTAATCTTAATTGTGCCCAGATTTTCAAAATGAGTTTGAGACCAATATTTTCATATTAAGTGCCCCATTCTCTAATTAAAACCTGTAGGATTTAGATAAACTTAAATATGGGCTTTCGTTTTGAGTCAAACAGAGTTATAAATGGCATTATGCTAAAACAATTAGAATAGGAAACGTTTTAAAGGATAGATTTGCACTTGATGGTAAAATGATAACTTCATTTAGTATCTTAACACCTTGGTATTTATCTTGTCAAATCTCAGTAAATAGTGTCTTAAATCTTGTGTAAGGTAAAACCGTTTGTTTATACCTATTACGAATTTTGAAATATAGGTCCATTAAGTTAGATTGCAAAGGGCAGAATTGTTTATGTAATGATAATTACCTACATATGTGTATAGTTCTGTGGTAAGTCCTAATAAGTTCTTTTTTTTATTTGATATTTTATAAGCGATGCGGTGATCTCCGAAACATTAACGTGACTTTATTTTATTTCCTTTTTGATAATATTAACATTCAGTGTACTTTGTCAAATCTATTAGTTATCTTGTCGTTCGACTCCGAGTTCGAAAACTCTTCTTATGCTTTTGAATCGTGTATGTTGTGTTTGTAATCCATTGTTTTGAAATCTTCCAATGTGGAAAGTAGGGCTTTTTTGTCACTCGGATCGGCGTCTTTTGGCACTTACCTTTGAAAATGAAGGATAACGTCTCATTACTCTCTTGTTACCTTATTATGATTTTGAAGAATCATTGCCGTCATAAATAAAAAAAAAAGTAGACTATCCTTTTTTACTTATTGTGGTATTGTTTTGAATATTGGTTTTGTGTCGGTCATGCTTAGTAGGATGATTTTATAATCGTCTTATTGAAATCGACATTAGGGACGCTTCTTCATTTGAATATGGAAATGATTAATCCATTGAACCATTAGTTCATAATTCATCATTATAGGATTTGGGAGCCTCTTTATGTAAGTGACGAATTGTGAATGCGTGGGCTTATTGTATCCGGCTTAGCGTGGTTCGTTTGTACGAATCTTCATTAGGATATGAATTCTTTCGACTCGTGATTTTGTTACTATGGGTTTTTGCCGAATATGTATCGACTGTCGCGAACTTGATAATCTTAATGGTAAATGGAACCATTAATCCTTCCAAGGAATTGCGGATTGTTAATTCTCTCGTATTCAATGGCTTCTTCTTCGAGTTATGTATTTTATCTTTCCTTTAAAGATTCTCGCGTCATTCAGTCCGTTCGCTTATGCACGTTGCATATATTTGATGTTTTGACTTTTTTCTCATTTAGTTTCTGTTAGAAATCCTCATCGCACGACCTTGAGTACTACCGCCAACTCTTCTTGAGCAAGTGTAAAGCGAATAGGAGAAATCGAGCGTCGGGACGTCGCTCCCTTAAGGAGGGGAGAATGTAAAACCCTGTAATTAAGGTCACTACTTAATTTGAATTTATAATTAATTTCTAAATCGTTAAATAGTTCACCTTTATTTTCTAAATCGATTGTTATTAATATCGTTAATTTTCTAAAAACCCTCGCCGGATCTTACAAATTTTTTAAAATTATCGTTTTTATCAATTCGAAGAAACAATGTCTCCGTTTAGGGGACTTGAGTGCCAAATTATTTTTATTTTTGTATTTTTCGCTTTCCTCGTGTTTTATATTGCACCTTGACGAAAATTGCGTTTTAGGAAAAAGTATCGGGCTAGGTTTGTTAAGGTTTTAGGGGCCAAGGTTAATAAGTATTATTTAATAAGCAAGAATGGGCCAAAGCCCACTCCCTCCCCTCTCTTAATAACCGAACCAAACACACACTCAATCATTCAAGAAAAAAATCCATCTTCCTTCCCACATTACTGTTTGAGTTGTCGTAAACCACACAATACCATTCATCAACATTCATCAAAAACACACCTAACAATTCTATTAATACTAAAATCAATACCTAAGCTAACCCCAATCAAATCCAATAACAATGAACAACATCTCAATGATGATTTATTTCTAAAGTTCTTAATATCTGATTTTTGATTTTGAAGGGTTTGATCTAATTAAGTGTAAAAGGAGTAACAAGGAGTGGATAATTAGTGTTTGGTGAGGCAAAATCAAGTTAGAGTTTGATTGTTTGTGTGTGTGGGTGCCACGACAAGAAACACAACCCACATAGGGTTTGTGTTGGATTATTTACTTCTTTTCTATAGTGTGGTAAAGATGATGTCTCTAAACCCCTTTTTGTTTATTTTCACTTTTCTTGAATGCATGTTATTGATTTGGGGTTTTTATGAACATGCATGTGCATATTGTGATTGATCTAGATTAATTAGTGTAAGTGATGAAAAATGAATGATAGATGATTTACTTGAATGATTAGTAGCCTTGTGATGGAAAAATTGATGATTTGGATGTGTTATTGATTGATTTAGAATAGGACTGTTTGCGGGCTGTTTTGGGACAGCAGATAAACGGAGCTTGTTCTCCTAATTTTTGGTCTATAAATACTGAGAAAATTAGATATTTTGATAGAGGGAGTCTTAATATTCAATGTGCGAATTGGATACTCCCATATCGATTCCGTATGAGAAAGTTATGTCATTTTACGGTTATTAGTAGGACAATTCTGGAGTTGCGGTTGGGAAACATGTTTTTCTCCGAATTTTTTACAATTGGTCAGGTTTTAAAGATTTGTTTAGTTTCTGGCTCATGATCTAAACTTCTCCAATTGGAACCAACTCATTGGCAATTTTAGTTTAGGATTTATGACTTAAAACGGGCAAACTAAGAAATCAGTTAAAAAATCTGGTTTTGACTTTGGTTAGTAGTAAAAGTTTAATTCCCGTTGATTGGTAAAGGAGTTGAATGATTGGCTTAATGTTTTGAAAACTAGATTCATGTGGTTTTCCAGGGGTGAAAACCTCACCTTTATATCTTTTATAGAATGAGAGATATGGTCCGGGGATCATGGCTAAATTCTGCAAAAGGAAGTTTTCTGTTTTGAGTTAGCGATAGTAAATTGTCCTTTTCTAAAAATTGGTAAACAATTGGAATATGAGGCTTGATGTTCTGGAAAGTAGACTTCAAGGCCTTTCTAAGGGTGAAATCCGCATGTCTATATATTTTATGGTTTAGGATTTATGCTCTCTTGAAAATGACTAAAATCAGAAAATTGACTTTTACGTCTAGGATTAGGATTGGAAAAAAATGAAAGAGTGTGACCACATCCAAATTGAGATAGGAATTTAAGGGAACGAGACTTAGTAGATGTTTATTTTAGTTTGACACCAGCTTAGACATCAATTGACTTCTTAAAAACACTTTGGTTTAGTCTTGGTGCATATTGTACAACAACTTTCTTTATGTTTTCGAATTCTTTTAACTAGTATTGTTATAAAACTATTCTATTCTAATGTTATTCATAATTCATTCTATAGTCGCGACTTGCTTTTTTGGTCTCGACTTATATTTGGATTCATTTTCATTGTTGTTTCTCTTGATCATCCACTTCCCTACGTGAGTTCATAGCCCCATCCTTTTCTTCTCAGTATGAGCGTTTATAACTATTTTCGGTATGTGTGAGATTACATGCTTGTTTTCCTAAGCCTCAAAATTATTGATTCCAATTTCTATGCGTTACATGAATGCTTTTATGAAAGATTTTAACTTGATTATACACATGATTTCTAATACATGGTTGTTTACCACTGAATTTATTAAAGCTTGATTTGCTTATTACACGATTTGGGATCATTGAATATCTATTTACAAAACTGTGAGTTTTGAACATATTACTTGTTTTAAATTGAACACAAGTGATTGAAGGGTATGTTGACTCCGATTATGTGTTTTTCTGCATGAGTAGATTGCAAAAGAGGCCCAGAATTTCATGCTGTTAAATTACTATGATGGGTACGCGCTCGTACATTAAGTAGATCTATTGGGCCTGTGATCGTGCCTGTCTGGGTTTGTGAACATTCCATGGCGGATCACCCCTAAAGGGACATTTTGTATTAAGAATTTCCTTGGGAATATTACAATATTACTTGTTGAGGGAGCAAATTATATGCAATATTTATGTCGCTTGGTTAACGTTTCAGTGGCAATGGTGCTTAAATGCTGGATAATATATTAATTCATTTACTTGACATTGCATTCGTTGCACTGTCGCTGGCTGATCTTAAACCTTGTTGGTCCATTACTAAACATTACTTCGATTTATTGAATCCCTACTTGAATTTCGAAAATAGTCTCTTGAAATGTTGTAACGTACTTTTCTTTCAAAAATATTACTTGAATTTATCTTCAAACACTGCTTTTTACTTAAAACCCTATGAATCAACAACATTATTGTTGACGTTTTTGCATGTATTTTCTCAGGTTATTATATTGATAGCTGTGCATTGGGAGCATTCGAGTCGCGTGGATATCAAAACTTTAAGGACTTGGTTTTCTTCACATTCGATGATTGTTTTCTTTAAATATACAAATGAGTCATGTTTGAACTCTTGTAATTTTTGTTAAAAGAAAATTATTGGGACCTGAATTTACTCTGAAAATTTAAATCGAATGTGACATTTTATTAAACGTCTCTTTTGAGGTCGTTTTCTGTAACTTGTGTGTATGAACTATGAGTAGCACCCCAAGTGGTATTCCGATGCGTTGTATGATTTTTAGGGGTGTTACATTCTCGAACTTTAGGAAAATAATGAGGAGTGACTGGTTTTAACAAAACGTTAATCACATCAACTTGGGAGGCAAACCGTGGTTTTAAAAAGTTAGGTCGTTCAGATTAAGACGCTATTCGGTTGTCTAATAACCGATTATGTTTCTATTTGGTTTGTAAATCGGTTTTCCAAGATTGATAATTTTTGCAAACTTAGTCATCCATACTAGTTTTCGTTTAAACTTCTTTAAATATTTTTTTTAATGTGCATTCACAAAAACTTTTCCTTGAATCTTGAGCCTTTAAATTAGCATTTTCAATAGTCTTACTATTTACTTGAGCAATCAGTGAGTCATTATGATCTTTCGTTTGAATTCGTGTCTTTTTGACAGAATCATAAAGTTTTTGGTAAGTTTGTTTTAAATGCTCATTTTCCTTATTTAACTTCTCATTTTCTGCAAGTAATTTAGCCATACTACTTTCCAGTTCAATGTTTATTGTTTCTAAAACATTAATTTCCTTTTTAAGTCTGGCTTCATTACTTGCTTCCTTCACACTTTTAATTTGATTCTTCAAGTTGCAGATTAGTGTGGTTTTAGCCTGTAGCTGAGCTTTCAAATCATTGATCTTAAAAAATTCACGAAACTTAGGAGCATCCTGGTTCTTACATGGTTTGTTACTTTGAAAACTTTCTTCCTTTTGTTGTATTGAAATTTCAAGTGAAATACAATGTTTATCAAGTAATAAAAACCTGCGTGAAAGTTCATTATACGTTTCTTTTTCAATCATTTATTTTGATTTGGAACAAGCTCCCAGCGTTAAGCAAAGGACGTTTTATTTATTTATTGTACAGCATCCGGGTTCAATCTCCCATCCCTATGACAACTTTTTTGTTGAATCAGGAATGGTTTTTGCTATCTACCCATTTCCAACACAACAGATATGTGTCATAACTTTGGTCAGATTGATCAGTATGCAGTTGTTCATTAGTAAGGACATTATGTTGAGCAGTCAAATGTATCTCAGCAAATGGCACTTGGTCATTTATTGGTCTGATATTTGTATCTACAAAATGTGTGATATAAGTCCCTGAACTGCTGCTTGTAATATGCTCATCAGACTTTGTCCCACTATGTTATGTAACAACTAAACTAGCATCCAAAGCTTTACTCGAAACAACCTTACTCTCTTGCATCTGCATCAGTCTTTTATTCACCCTTCTATCATACTGTCGTTTAAGTTGTGCTCTTTCATCAATGGACTTCTTAACAGATTCCATGTGTTGGATCAGTGAATCATGGAATTGTCGAACCTCGATTCGAGTGTATTCAGCAAAATACTTTCTATCATTTGACATGGTCATTAATCCAGTGAATTACGAATCGCCTATGAACATCTAAAATTGTTTGTTGATCACCCAAAAGGCAGCCATGGATCTATCTTCTTGAAATTCATCTTTGTCAAGTTGCTTTTCAAGTTGATCCAAGTGAAGTAACATTGAGCATGTGAAAGTCTGAACATCTTGTTTAAAGAGTGTCGCAAATGCTCGTTCGAAACATCCCTTGATTTTTAATTCATTGTATGAAAGAACCTGGAGAAATGAATGAAGTAGTCGAAAAGATGTCATGCAACTTTCCTTTGCTTTGTCTTGCATTTGTTGCAACTGATGCAACTCTCTCTCTTGTGACTTATAATTCAAAGATTCCATTGAAATTCGATGTGTGAAATGAAATTAAGGATCTTAAGTAGATTAAGTGATTTGTTGTGGTTTTGAGAAAGAAATTGTTGTTAACGTTAAAGTACTTGAGCTTAATTAACGAATTTAGAAAAACTTAAGATAATGTCTAATGGTGAAAATGATTAAACTAAAGGGCTAAAATAAGTAAAAAATACAAGAAGTATAAAATTTGGAAAATAAAGAACTAAAAATGAAAAGTGTTGAAAAACTAAGGTTAACAATGAAAATGATGAAAAATAAAAGGTTAAAATTTAAATTGTATTAAACTTAGGATACAACTTGAAATGCGTTTTATACAGTAAGGACTAATAGTAAAACTATTTATTAAATAAGGGTAATAAATAAAAATGTTTATTTAATCTTAGGGCTAAAGTGAAAGTTATTGAAAATAACTAAGAGTGAAAAGTGTAACTTTGAAAACAATAAAAGGTTTAAAAGTGGAAAAAATTGCAAATTTTAAATTATATTAAAAAATTATTATCATGTAGGTATAGTTGTCTTCTTCGTTCCAAAACAACTAAAACATACACGGTCGTCATTATCTTGTTGCGGACTCGTGCGGTTATCGACGATCAAAAGTAAATATATCACGAGGATCGTAGAAGGACCGCGATCGTAATGGTATAGGTTAGACGACCCGCGACCACCCAAAACTCGAACCCATAAAAACCGAAACACGTTAAAACTCAACCGTTGCCACTTTTGTATCAACTCGTGCTAACTCACTGGATTCACAAAACTGCTAACTCGCTGGTGTAACCAAACTGCTAGCACGCTGGAATCTTTAAGTTGTTAACTCGCTCGATCTCTAAGTTGCTAACTCGCTAGACATAGGAAATTGCCTTAAGGTACCTGTAACTCGCTACACCTGTTTTGCTAACTCGCTGCCTCTTTTTGCTAACTCGCTGTAATTTTCTTTTTTGGTACTCGCTAGTTGAGCCTGTTTGCTAACTCGTTGGAAATGTCACTTTCTTGCTAGTATAGAAGTCGCTCTCGTACCTGTTGTACCTGTTTGGAGTTTAGCAAACAAAAAGCAAATCTATGTATTATCGTACACACGTTTTTAAGTCGCCTGCAAGAATTTCCCCTAACTCACTATGAAGAATACGAGTGAAAGAGTGCTTTTAGGACCGAAATTAGCCACGAATAAGCTAGGAAATAATCTTAGAATGTTAAAGAAACCATAACTTAACCTTAATAACCTTAAACACGTTTAGTAAACAAGATTTTATGACAACAATCCAACCAAAAACCGTGACCTTTAAAGATAAAAAGAACACACGAAGCTAGATTTGAAGAAAGACTTTGTTTAGGACACTTGAATACCAAGATAAGCTCATAACAACACGAAATAAGGTAGCTTTACAACCAAGCCATGAGCTTTTCTTGAGAAATAAGCCATGAATCAATAAAAACACCACAAAATAATCCGAATATAAGCTCAATAAAGCACAACACTTAAACCACTAAGATCCTTAATGCCTTAAGATCAAACCAAGGCTCTTGATACCAATTGTAGATTCCTAGATTTCACACAAAGATAGAACTAGAAAGAGAGAGAGTTAGAGAGAGAGATGGTTGGGAGAAAACTAGAGAAAAACACACTAAATTATGTGTGTAAAATGATTCAACCAACACCCTCTCCATGTGTGGAGAGGGCTTTTATACAAAGGGTAAACCGGGCTTTCCATAGGCTGGCCATGGGCTTTCTATGCTTTGGCCCGGTTAGCTTACTAAATAGTACATAAAATTGTCTAACTATTACAAAGGCTTGTGAGATCGATAATGGTCGTCACTTCACTAAAAATTGAATTCCTAACACAAGCAGATGTTTCTCTTAAAACCAAAATATTCTAACAAAACCTTTGGAAACCTAGGGTATAAGTGGTGCATCTGATGTAGGATATAAGTGGGAACAACACGGATGATTTTTCACTATAGTTGGTAGTTCGTGCCCTTTAACTAGGATTACTCCTAAGAAAATAGTGCATCTTAAGGAAACCACCTCTAAGTCAGTTGAAACACCAAAACCAGATATTAAAGTCTATAGTAGGAGACCCAAACAATTAAAATCAGTAGGTTCGAGTAAAAAAGCTAAGGTTGTAGAATCTAAAATTTCTAACAACTCATAACCCACTCATTTATGAGGATCCAATGCTACAGATGTTCCATCTTCTTTTTTCTTCTTGTCAATGACAGGTTGTCCAGATCGTCCTCTGGTATCTGGACTCCGGATGTTCAAAACATATGACAGGGAACCGCTCTTAGCTCATGAACTTCGTTAGTAAATTTCTAGGAACTGTTCGATTCGGAAACGACCAAGTTACAAAGATCATGAGGTATGGTGACTATCAGCAGGGGAATGTAATTATCTCCAGTGTGTATTATGTTGAAGGGCTTAGACATAACTTGTTTTTTGTTAGACAATTTTATGACGCGGATCTTGAAGTTGCATTTTGGTAAAACACTTATTTTATTCGGAATTTAGGGAGGTGTTGATCTACTTTTTAGGCTTCCCGTGATTAAATTGTGTACACTATTTCTCTTGATGACATGGCTTTAAAGATCTTCTCCGAGTCTATCTTTTATCAAATGCTTAAAGGATAAGAGCTGGTTATGCACCGTATTCTATCGTTTCTTAACTTAGGGACTCTTAACAGCTAGCCACAAGTCGGTCTGGAACGAGGTATCCAAAGCTAAGTTTTAGAAGTTCATTGTTGTTGAGCATGTGCATAGGAAAAAGCTAGAAATTCTTCTCATCAACCCAAAGCAAAGGACACTAACCAAGAGAAATTATATCTTTTGCATATGGATCTTTGTGGCTGTATTTGGACTTTTAGATTCTCATTTTCAATTAACAGGGCAGTTGTCTGTTCTATATGCTTAGCACGCGTGATCTTAATAGAATTGTAATGCTGCTTAACTTTTTCATTCTCTGCCCTAAAAGATCATTTTGTTCTTGAAGAATGGTGACTTTTTCAGTTAATTGAGTGATCTGAAAATCGAAGGTCCTGAAATCAAGAGTACGATCTGCTGCACTACGGGTCTCTTTTAATTGAGATTTTTGCATTTTTATCTTTTTGATGGCGTTGTCCTTTCCTTGAATGGAAGCTTTCATTTTTTCGATTACAAAGACTGAGTCAAAATTAGGAGTATCTCGAGCGGGTGGAGGTGGGTTGTTTCCAAAGCTTTCTTTAAGGTTTTGATATTTTAACTGTAAATTTACTTGATTGACCTCAAGATTGGAAAAACGTTTTACTAATTCAGTATGATCATCTTTTTAAACCTTATCACGTAAATTAGAAAGGCCTGTTTCAAGTTCCAGACAACGTGCTTGAATAATCGTGTGGGCATCACGCATTTCAGTAAATCTAGATACGTTAAGCTCAGAATTCGTTGCAATATAAAATACTTCTTTGGATAGGCAATCATCAATTAAATTATCATTTGCAATAAGAAGATTTTTCCGCTCAATCTCATCATGCTTCCTGTAACAATCCGTATTTTTGATCAATGTACGACACTATTAAATTTACTATTTATTTTTTTTTCTTACGCGTTCGCTTTTAATTTTAATAGTTAAGTTAAATCGCGTAAGCTAAAAATCAATAATTAACGTAAACGGACACCAAACGAATTAAAGCTTTCCTCCAACTATTGTTGTCTCTACAGTTCTAGTTGTTGCTGCACCAAGAGCTGTTGAAATAGCCGATTCACCTGTGTCTACGTCTATTGGCCAAGATGCACCATCATCAGGTATCTCATCAACACAAGATCAAGAACATTCTCCAATTATTTCTCAAGGTATTGAAGAATCCCCTAAAACACCATTATTTCATGATGATCCTCTTCACGAATCTCTTCATGAAGACTCGACTTCTCAAGGATCGTCATCTAATGTGAGACCATCTCACACTCCATTTAAAATGATTGGTAGATGGACTAAGGATCATCCAATAGCAAACGTGATCGGTGATCCTTCTCGTTCTGTCTCCACTAGAAAGCAACTCAAAACCGACGTCATGTGGTGTTACTTTGATGCCTTCCTA
>BQNB010110582.1:0-22527 GCA_026074375.1 Tanacetum coccineum | reverse complement strand
CGCCGCCAGAGGCTATCAAACCGCTGCAAAGAATTAAGGCAACCCGCTGGAGGAAATTAAGGCAACTCGCCGAACACAACTTGCTGCCAAGAAACCCGCCGCGAAGAAATAATACAAACTGCCGTTTATATTTTAATAAAACCGCCGCTGAGTTTTCAAACCGGGCCGCCAGAGGCTATCAAACCGCTACAAAGAATTAAGGCAACCCGCCGGAGGAAATTAAGGCAACTCGCCGAACACAACTCGCTGCCAAGCAACCCTCCGCGAGGAAATAATACAAACCGCCATCTATATTTTAATCAAACCGCCGCTGAGTTTTCAAACCGCCAGAGTTTCCTTTAGATATTTGCTATTAAAATATTCAAACCGCTGTCAACCTGTTCAAACCGCTGCCTAAGCAACTCGCTGCTTAGTATAAAGCAACTCGCCTCTTGAGCAACTCGCCACCTAAGCAACCCGCCGTGTGTCAAAGAGTTGGTAACCTACTGAATAAAATATTCCAATTTAATCAACTCGCCACGAAGAAGATCAGCCAACTCTCCACGAAGAACAACAAACTTTATCACTTAAAAACACTAATAAATCACCCTTTTAGATGATTCCACTTGATTTCTTTTGCACAACTCAATACTACAAGGCTATAGCCACTAGTAACACCCAAACTTTAACATAACCAACATCAAAATCTGGAGAATTAAGAAAAACGAGCTAGAGCCTTCAAAAGTATACTTTTTGATCTAGATCAAGCATGAAATCGCACATACACACGATCTAATCATCCCATGTGCTCTGATACCAATTGTGGTATATCATATATCATAACACGGGTTCGATTCTTGGATTTGGCTAGTTTCTAGAGAGAGAAACACATAAGAGAGTTTTTCTAGAGAGAGAAACTATGTGTTTAAATGAAAATGTATAAAATGAACTAGCTACCTCTTCCAAAGTTGGAAGAGGAATATATAGTACTTACAATAAATCGGGTATTAGTACCCGGTTAATTACCGAAAGTCATACGTTAAACTATTAACTACGAGCTATTAACAAACAGTTAAATACACAGGGTGACCGAGTCTTTTTCTAACATCCAACATGGTTTGAGAATGATGGGAGTGTAGATTCATTAGTTGGTTCGGATGATGAAATTGAGGAAGAATTTGAGGAAGAGGTAGAAGAAGAATAAGAGGATGACTTAGAATACTTTGACACCTTCCCTACTAAAGAAGAATTAGAGTATCATGAATGGCTTTTGAAAAATTCTAGACCTTCTTGGGTTAGTGCTAAGGTAAGAACATGGAATTTGAACAACATAAAATACCATGCATAATTGGTTAATTCTTTAAGGAACAAGCTTATATTCATTTAGAATCTCTAATTAATCTAATGTCTAGGCTCAATTATTATTGGATTATGAGTAAGGGATTAGAATCAAGGAAAAACCATCAAACTCGTGAAAGTTTGTAATTTTATAAGGAGAGTTAGAGGTTTAAAAGTTTTTGTAGGCAATTTCACTTATGAGTGTGATTTTGTGGTTTTAGAAGATACTGGTAGTGTCATTGATCATTACCTAGGTGGAATGGTATTAGGAAAGCCGTTTGTGAAAACATCTGGGCTTGCTTATAATAAAAATGAGGGAACAGTCATGTTTGAAAAAGACAATGAAAGAATAACATTTAAGATGCCTTATAAAATGGAAAGATTTAAAAACATAGAGGACTTAAATACCGATAGTATACCACCTTTTGTTGTAGCAAGTGATGATGATATGGAAAATAATGGAGGCTTCGTTAAAAGACATATGAGGACTCATTATTCGGATTGTTTAAAGTTAAGGTGTGAATATAAGCATGACAAAAGTGTCACTAAAACCATTCGAAGCCTAATCAAGATGAGAAGTAGGACAAGCAAAGAATGAGTCACGTAAGGCGTATGACTCCGAGTCTAGCTACAAGACTCGTTAATAAACAAAAGCGCTTATTGGGAGGCAACCCAATTTTGTATTTCTTGCATTTTAGGTGTGTCGTGTGTTTTATTCTTTATTGTTTGTTCTTATATGTTTGAATTATATGTGATCATGCTTTGTTTTGTCTTTAACCTCGTCTTAATTGCAATCAAAGGTACTTTGCATCAAATAAGTATAGGGGAAAACATCCGGTTTACAAGAACCATTTCAAACATATGAATAAATAATTTTAGATTAATTCGCGTCTTGTATCGTGTGCTTGTTTCGAGTCATATGATTGTACTAATCATTTTTTGTTATGCAGTAAATTTTTCCTAGAAATAATTAATAGGATACTTGTGGAGAATTTTTTCTAGAAAACGAAGAAAAATTATTTATAGTCCGTGGAGACGGTGCCAGGATTTTTCCTGACGGCGTCACCACTCCAGCTATAATAAATTTTATATTTTCTTGAATTTTTGAAAAATTATTTTTATGTAATCTCCAAAATTTCTAATTTTTCTAGTCCTTGCAGAAAACCACGATTACATTAGTACATTCATCTTATCTTTATTGCTTTCATAGTGTCTAAACTTAATAAATGAGGGTTACATATTATTCTCCCGTAAAACTTTACGCGTGGTGTAGTTGTTTCTTGTCTTTGATTTGCAGGTTATATTTGATAAGGAGAAGCCTGGAAGTTCTTAGGATTTTCACGTGGACGATTTTTAGATGACGATTTAGCCAATTTATCTTGTTTCTTCTCCATTATTGAGCAAAACCCGGGGAGTACTAGTTTCTTTCGCTTTTCTTATTTTCCCTTTATTCGTTTTTCGGGTACTCATATAACATTGGGGACAATGTTCAAAATAAGTGTAGGAGGAAATAAAGCCTTAAAAACTATTCCTTCAATTGCATTTGCTTTGTCCTTAAAAAAATGTGTAATATACTGAAACATAGCTTAGACGGTAATTTGACCCAAATTAAAAATTTCTTATGGCATATATCGATGAAAACTTAGTATTAGAAGCGTCTCATGGATATAAGTTATATTACTAGCACAAAAACCCTACCACTCAAAAAAATTCTACGCAAAAAATGTGAGGTTCACCCCTAGATCTTTAGGAATTAAAGAACCCATCTTTTGTGCTTTTGATAATATTAACCTTTAGCTTGCTCGAGTTAAGGATTTGAGCAATCATATGTGTCTCGTTAATGGATTTGGGCGAGCATGTGTGGTTTTGTCGCTTTTTTAGAGCAATGGTATTGGTTTGGATTATGAGAGTGTACTAGTAGTATATTAAATTCTAGAGCTTGCTTTAGTAATGCATCCCGAGACTACTAGTAAGATCACATTCATGTGATTAGAATTTGGTATATGACAAGAGGCATAAGGATAAACCCCTGTTTTTAACTTGTATTTGTTATGATCTCCTTGGTCATATAACTACCTTCATGCCCTTGCTTCGCACTCATTTTCAATGCAAGATTTCCTTATGTCACACCTCGCTAAGAGCGGAAACACGAGGTGCGACGTTTCGAAGACATCGCATAAGATAGTAGATTTTACCATATTTAGTTACAAGAAATTTAATTTACAATGTTACATAAAATACAATCTTTGATGGAATGAAACACTTGTCTTTAGAAAACATCTTGGTCAAGGGAATACTTTGATATCAAGTTCCTTCAATTTGTAAATGTTGATCACCTGAGAATGATACTTGAAAAGGTTAACATAAAGTTGGTGAGCTCGTAGGTTCAGAGAGTAAACCCAGTTGTTGTGCCAGAATTAAAGTGGGACAATAGCGCAATACAATAGTGGAGTGCAAGCAGTATAAATAGTATCCCGTTATCAACATAACAAGTCATATCATGTCGTAGCATTTCAGTCATATCAACCGGTCAATCCTGACCCAAGCGCTTATAGATTTCTGCACCTATCGCCTACCAGCTAGAGCTACACAGTCGGCTAAGTAGTTGTTATTAGAATTAATAACATGGTCATCATAGATGGATCATGTATATAGCACATAAAGTACGCAAGTAATAACACATATGAATATCGTCCAAAAGCAGTAAGATAGTTTAGCACAGTAGTAAAACAGTTTAAAAGAGGTTTGAGTATCATTTTACCCCAAGGAAAATAGTTTGAAAGTGGGGCTACGAAGACTTACCTTATTTTAAGGATGAAAGTAGTTGAAATAAATGATCAAGGAATAACGTGCAACGGTGCTCGACCACGACCTATTAATACAGTTTTATTTTAGAGATATGCTTATATGAAAATGACGTGATACATATGAATTTGTAAAAAGGATTTGATTTATTGTTTACAAGATTTTGTATCATTGTTTGTGTGGTGGTTGATAAGTTTGACTCGATGAACTTACATCAAAGTACGCTATATATATAAGTTTTGTGGTGAATAGAAATTAGTGTGTGTGTGTGTGTGTGTTTTCTCTCCCTTAGGGAGAGAAAACCCTAAAAAAGACGGCCGCCACTCTTATCTTTTCATGTTAATATTTTCCCTATTCTAATCGTTGCGATAACTTTAACTAGTTAGGGCATCGATTTGGACCTAGTGTTTCACTGCCTTTTTTGTTTTTGCTTGGTGGTTATGGTAGCGCATCTGACGATGTTGTTCTATCTTGGTCGAAACCCTAATATAAGGTTATTAGTCGTCGACTCTTTTCTTAGCTTATTTGATCTTTAATTCTAACAGATTTAACAACTTACAATGTTTGTTTGTAACTAATTATTCAGTTATTAGCAATCGTTGTCTTGTTGTGGGATCTTTTAGATTTTAAGGTTTTGATTTCCTTGATTTGGGTTTTGGTTTTTGGAAGGGATCTGTTGATCACTGGATATTTTATTATACATGGTCCGTCCTGTTGATCGTATAGGATCATGTGCATATGGGAGGTTCGTTGTCCATGCAGATCATAATCGCTGCTGTATCAGTTGTGTTCTACTCTGATTGGTGAGACTTTGGTCATTGATCTGTGGGTTGGAACATTGGCTGAATGGAGGTTAGTCGTGGCTTGAAACCCTAATGATCAGGGTTTGGATGTTAATTTTGCGACATGAATATACACGATGTCAAAACCTTGTTTTAGGATTTTAATACTGTTATTTGCACATATGGAATGCTTGTATGGTTCTGGTGTCTTGGCCTTTATGGCATGATACAAGGATATGTCGTCAAGATCATTGAAGTAATGCTAGTCTTTGCCTTTGCTGTACTAATCAACCTATGGTGGTTTCATGAGTTGTTGGTAGGGGTGTGGCCTTCATGATCACATCGAATGCATAAGACTTGCTGGGTAAATGGGGTTGGACTTATGGATGTATGGCATTGCCTATTATTTCCTACAGGTGTAACTCTTGGTCCGTTTTAAGGAAGTTAGCAGGGAAGGTTATGGAAACTAGCCGCGGAGACTATTTGGAAGACGATGCTAAAAGAAATTACATGTTCTATGATATTATAGGCCTCTCTTGATGAGATATCTTTTTCAGGAGCCTTGGTTGTCATATCTATGGCTTTGTTAAGAAAGTTTGTTTTTACTTCTTTCTTTGGTAGTAATAAGAATGGTTATGTCATTCTTATTTAGTGTTTTTGTTAGTAGCTTTCTGAAGCTTGTTCATGAGCTTGGTTTTGTCAATCTCATGTCGTTGCCCATGTAACGGGCTGGGGTCTAGGATTTCACCTACACCTTTTGTACTTAATTTTTTTTTGGTGTAATACATTTATTGAGAAAACCCTTTACCCAAAAAACAAAGTACGCTATATATATGAGAAAATAAGTAGGAAATCCATGGCTTTTGGAGGAAATACACGTGACTTGGGCTCATTTGGAGAAGAAACGGACAACATTACGGACCTACACCAAATCTCTTGAAGATTTATGCAAACAGTGAGTGGAGACGACATCGCAAGCATAAAGCGACGCCATCGTGATCTATATGTTGACGGCGTTAGGAATTTTGCGATGGTGTCAAGATGTGGCCGACTTAAAGAGGATCTAGAATCATCTACGTGGCGACGGCATCAGGATTACAAAGCGACGCCGTCGTGTCGACATCTCTAGGTTTTGTGTGTGTAACTTTGGGATAACTTTGTACAAACCTAGAGAGACAAACCGTAGTCATTTTAGGAGCTTTATAGGTCATTTTAGGGCCTCAAAACCCTATTGTATTACCTTGAATCCTTGTTTTAATCAAGTAAGGTTATTTATCATTAATCATTCAATATGTCTATGTGTGTTTGTATATGATTTAATCATCTTTGCTTTTTTTATAACATAGAGGCTAAAACCTCCTTTGTATTTATCTAAGATTGCATGAAACTTTAGGTTGTAGATCCCCTGTTGATTTGCTTTCTTGTGATGAATGTGAGCGTAGGCTTTAGAAAACTAGCTTTGCTGTAATCCCTGTATATTCCAAGGGAAACGTGAGTAGTGTAGAAAGGATACCATCGGTAACAGTCTTCATACTACCTTACCCATTATATGGTTGATCCCTCTTAAGTTATTTCACATGCATTTAATATACTCTTAGGGGCCTTGTAATAGTCTTCATACTACCTTACTTGTGCATTGCCTTAACGGAATATTAAATAGACAACGGGTTCGTGTAATCTGTTCATGACCTAGGAAATACTTACACAAATCATCATAAGTGTGATAAAGAAACGGATCTAGGAGAAGCAATCTAAAGAGTAGTGCATGATTAGGTAAATACATTTGCTTATCATAAAAGTTATCAAAAGTAGATTAGATATTAATTAGTTTAGTAATTAGTTAAACAAACCAACCTCTCAAACCATAGATTTACCTGCTTTCTTATAAATATAAAAACACAAAATAATCTTCTCTCAACCTCTAGAATTCTATTAGACCAAGATCAAGTCTTCCCAACCTATTCCCCTAGAGAACGATAATAACCCCCGAGTCTTGCCTATACTACACTGCAACGATTAGGTACAATGCCTAAGGAGTTGTAAAACTTCATGTTGAAGTCCTTTACGACCTTCGCATCAAATTTTTGGCCGCTGCGTGGGGAATAGTTAGGTTTCGATCATAGTTTAGCTTAGTTCTACTCACTTGAATCCTTTCAAGTGAGAATTTAATTCCGTATATTAGCTTTCTTGTAGTCTATCTTTTCTTTATGTTATTTATTTTGTAATCCATTCTCGTCAACCGCCATGGGAGACGCGAATACTATCTGTACTCTTAGAGATTACTCCAAACCTAGCCACGAAGGCTACAAGAATACCATTGAGCTCCCCGTAGGGAACAATGTGGTACCTATTCGATCCGACACCATCTGGTTGGTGCAAAATGGATGCTCATTCTACGAAATTTGGTCCGAGGATCCAAACGAACACCTCAAGGATTTCTTAAAACTTGTAGACTCACTTGACCTTGACGGTGAAAATAGGGAAAGAACGCTGATAATATCAAATAATTAATACTTTTTAATATCAAATTCCTTATGAAAATGTTTATAAGTAAGTTATATATGCCTGAAAACACTACTTAATTACTTTTATTTAGTTTCAGGTACAATGTGAAGCATTTGAGCAAAAGACGCGGGATTTGGACATGGAATGTGCAAAAGTGAAGAGTTCAAGGCTTTTTACGGCGTAACATCCCTGAGGGATTACGCCGTAACATATTCTAATGAAGAAATGAGTCATCACGACGTTTACGGCGTAAAGCTTCGCCCTCTTTATGCCGTAACATTCAAATTTACAAAGGACGGCTTATCCGAGTCAGCGTTACGGCGTAACATAGGCGATAAGGTTACGCCATAACATCAATTTAGCCTGGGAGATTGGAAGCCTACATAAGCAAGGTTACAGCGTAACGTCTCACAACTGGTACACCATAACAGTTTTGAAAAGTATAAATAGAGCCCTCATCCGGCTCATTCAACATCACTTACTTCCACAACTCACAACACAGCCTCAATGGGTGAACCAAGCCCTCAAGGTCCAAAGCATTCCATCAGAAGTCCAAGGGAGAAGTTACTTTACTTAATTCTTGTATTTAATCATTCATAACATTCACTGTAAGAACAATAATGATTCAATCCATGAATACTTTCATTAATTCTTGCATTACTGTTACCATGAGCGGCTAAGCACTCTTAGTGCTAGCCTAACCATGTATTTGCTATTGTTATGATTTTTGTTTCCTGTTTAATTATGGTTCTGTTGGATATTCTTATAGCCTTTCATTGATCCCTGTGTTTTGGTAGTATAGAGGGTGGCTTAGATCTTGTTAATCATGTTATTAGACTTACCCTGTTGAACCTGGGATTAGCAGGTACTCACGGGTAGCTTGGCATCTATCCCTAGTGTAGGAATTACAGCCACAAAAAAAAAAACTTTAGCCGCCTTTGCCATTTTAAATACTTAAAAAGCACAAAAACTCTTTTAGAGGGGGTTAATAATCGGTTTAGATTATAGATTGGTCTTAAGGATAGTTGGGGATTAACCACTATAAACTTGGATGCCCTACTTGTGTGATCATAGAGGAATGTAGGACAGCATAGGGAGTATAGGACAGACCTTAAATGCTAATTTGGGTATGTCGATATTAGAACCACTAATGGAACTAATACTTGAACATTTCACAGGAAAATAAAATCATAGCAGTAGTAATGAAATGGTTAGGTTAGCACGCTTTTCTCCCTGAATACTTCTATCACTTTACTTTATTGCATTTACTTTTGTGTAGTTATTAAAATCAACTTAAAACCATTTTCAAACGTGACATAATCAAATTAGAACTAGAAAACCTTAGCTCTTGGGACGACCTCGGATATACCAAACTACTGCACTATATACGACTGGGTTCTCTGCCCGTTAGTGTGTGTATCGGTAGACAGGTTTTATAAATTTAAAACTTGGCAATTAATTATTTAAAACAATTTACGCATCAAACGCGCCTGCATTTATTTTAATTCGCGATCAAGCTAGCAACTGGCTTGAACATCTCCCAGCAGGATCCATCACCACATGGGAGGATCTTACTACTCGTTTCCTTGCTCAATTCTTTCCACCGGGAAGGACCGCAAAACTTCACAACGATATCCTGATGTTCCAATAACATCATGGAGAATCTCTCTCAGAAGCATATACTTGTTTCAAGGACTTACTCTAAAAAGTCCCTCATCATGGCATCGATCGTTGGCTTCAAATTCAAATTTTTTATGATCATGTCTCCTTTCATCTTAAGTGCGAGATTGACCGCGCAGCCGACGACAAACTCCTTAATAAGAATACCGACGAATCTTAGGAAATCATTGAGAACCTCGCCCTCTACGACCATGAGGGCTGGAATGACTTAAAAGAATTTGTCAAACCGGTCAAGGCTATCTCTACACCTCAACCCACTTCAAAAACGCCTGACCGAAGACTTCTTGAGCTCGAAGACCAGATTAATTTCTTACTAAATGGATCGCGACCAACGCCCAGGCCGAGCTCGACACACGTCCCTCAAGCTTATGCCGAAGCAGTCTACTCAAACCCTCACCCGCGAAACCAGAATGAATCACCAAAGCAGATCCCTTTCACTTTTCGCGAACATATCGGCCCAATCCCTCAGCCCCAAGTATTAGGAACTACTTTCGAAGCTCGAGTATGGGACTACATGGCAGCACATACCAAAAGGATGGAAAGATTTAAGAATGCCATTTTCAAACAGCAAGAGGAGATTAATGATAAGATGGCAGAAATGTTTGGGCTTCTTAAGGAACTTACAACTAGTAGGGCTCCTGAAAAAGTGCTAATCAGAGAAGAGGTCAAATCCACCGTCACAAAAAATGTGAATTCTATCTCTCTTGCCAGAGGAAAGGAAGAGAGGAACAACGATAATGACGTAGCAACAGACGACGACATTGAAAAACCTACCAGAACAGAAACAGGAATGCCAGTAAATGAAGCTGAAAATGGGATCAAGAACGAACCAATTAGAAAAGCTGAAAAAGAAGAGACGACCGAGGCACCCAGCTCTCAGCCCGTAGAATATTACCTGAAGCATAGGATCAATGAGAAACTAATAGAGGGACTTGTTGACAATCATAGGTTCAATGACTCCCTATCAGGAGCCCGAGTTGGAAAAATAAAAGGAAGGACTTACAATTTATTACCTAGGGGGCCTGTTTATGAAGCAATCCTTAGAAAAAAGATAACAAGGAAGGAGGACATCGGAGGAAACTTCAAAATACCCTGTAACATAGGAGGCCTGAAACACATGAACGCCCTAGTTGACCAAGGATCCGACGTGAACGTCATGCCCCTCTCTACCTACATGAAACTAACCGACGAAAGGCCTGCTGAGACGGACATTAGACTCTCCCTAGCTAGCCACTCGTATATCTACCCTTTAGGAATAGCAGAGGACGTATTAGTTGAGGTTGCTGAGCATGTGTACCCCGTAGACTTCGTAATTTTAGACATTAAGGAAAACGAGAAGAGGCCTTTCATCTTAGGAACACCATTCCTGACAACGGCTAAGGCCGTGATTAAGTTTGATAAGGGCACCATAACTCTAAGATCTGGAAAGAGTAAGATAAGCTTCAATAGGATACCTGAATCCCTTTGTAAGGACGAGAAAGGGATTAAGAACGATATAGAGCCTATAGCCCCCACTATGACTGTAAATAGGCTAGTCTTGGAATGGGAGGAAAAGATAAAACTTCACCAAGAAAAGGAGATGGAGTTTGACCGGTGGAGGAACAAAAACTTCAAAAATGAGCGACCTGCTCCTGTCAAAATAGAATACGAGGTAGATGACGAAGGAGAAGTCACGTAAGAACGTGTGACTTCGAGTCTAGCTACAAGACTCATAAATAAAGAAAAGCGCTTCTTGGGAGGCAACCCAATATTTATTTTTCCCGCACTTAGGAGTGTCGTGTGTTTTAATTCTTTATTGTTTGTTTTATTATGTTTGAATGAATTTTGTAATCATGCTTTGTTTGTTTATAACTTCGTCTTATTTGCAATCAAAGGTATTTTGCAACAAAATAAGTGTAGGGGAATATATCCGGTTTTTAAGAACCAAATTCAAACATTTAAAATAAATTGTTTAGATTAATTCGCGTCAGTTTTGAGTCATATGATTGTAATGATTAATTCCAGGTTTTTATGCAGTGCTTTCTTCAGATTTAACTAATAAAATTGCGTGCAGGAAATTTCTCATTAAAAATGAAGAAGAATTTTTCACAGACGCTGGAGACGGCGTCGGGATTAACACCCGACGGCGTCGCGTCTCCAGGAATGTAAAAATTCGAATTTTTTTAGTATTTCTGAAAAATAAAATGTTCAATATTTAAAATTTGTAATTTTACTGTAAACCTGCATAAACCTATGATTACATCATTACTCTCATCCTATCTTTACTGTTTTCATAGATTCAAACCATAAACTCTCATTGTATTTATAAAATACAAAAAAAGAAAAAATAAAACGATAAAAATAGACCATCTTCCCGATTAAAAAAAATAATATGCAAAATTTATGCTTGGTGTAGTTATCTTTGTCTTTGATTACATGTTATATTTGATGAGAAGAAGCTTGGAAGTTCTTAGGAAGTTTTCATTAGACGATTCTTTGAGGACGATTTAACCAGTTATCGCATGTTTCTTCTCCATTATTGAGCAAACTAGGGCAGTACTAGTTTCTTTTACTTGTTTTCTTTTCCCTTTATTTGTTTTTACGGGTACTTCTATAAAACATTGGGGACAATGTTCAACTTAAGTGTAGGGGGAATAATCCTTAGAAACTATCCCTTCATTTGCCATTTGCTTGTTCCTTAAAATGATGGGTAATATATCGAAACATAGCATAAAAAGGTAATTTTGACCAAATTTAAATTTTTTTATGACACATACCGACGAAAATCAAGTATTAATAGCGTCTCATGAATTGTATGACTAGCACAAAAACCCTCAAAATTCCACTCCAAAAATGTGAGGTTCGCCTTTAGTTCTTTAGGAATTCGGGTATCCATTATTGATACCTAAGATAGTTTATACCTTTAGCTTGTTTGAGTTAAGGTTCGAATGCAGTCATATGTGTCTATTTCGTCGCTACGGATGTGTATGTATGGTATTTGTCGCCTTTTCTGGAACATTGGTATCGGTATTAAGTTATATGAGCGTACCGGTAGTATATTAAATTCTGGAACTTGTTTTGTGATGCATCCCGAGACCGCATAGTAAGAATTAGGATTTGCTAGATAAGAGGCACTAGGATTAACCCATGTTTTAAACCTGTAATTGTTATGATGGTCACACCGATCATATAACTATCCCACACCCTTGCCATGCACTTATTTTTAGTGCATGATACCCCTAGTACAACCCTTCGAACCTATCATTTTTCACACTTCTCGTAATTTTCTGGTAAAGCCAAATTATTAATGAAGAGCATTGTCACCCTTAAACCAATTGTTACACCCAAATCGCCTAAGCATGCCTTGTATGTACTCGCTTTTAGTACATTATTGTTTTAACCCAAGTTAATTATTTGAGAACACGTATGCTAAGTCCTTATCCTTGTAAATACTGTTTTGAGACGATTGGGATTCATGGTAGTATTAATCTTATGAAGAATTGGGGAAGAAGTAATTTATTACCCCCAATAGAGCTCAATAAGCTCCATGTTATGTTGATCCACCTCAAATCGGGTCATTAGTTAGATTGTAAATATCGAGTATGTAAAGTTGGCAGTTGTAGGGGGGATTATCTGAATAAGGATTAAGAATTAACTGAATAAGGATTAAGAATTAAATAAATAAGAATTAGATAAATAAGAATTATCTTAATAAGAATTTAATAAATAAGAATTAAATACATAAGAATTATCTAAGGATTAAGAATTAAATAAATAAGAATTAGACATGCTTCGGCAGTTTACCCAATCCCCCAAGTTATTTAGATAAAACGTTCTTGATATAAGTGTTGACAATGTTTTAGACACACATATTGATTATTAGAAGTTTTACATAGAATTACATTTTTCGTCTTTTAGTCGAATGCAAAAATAATATTTTATTATTTTGTCTTTTTGTCGAGTTTTTATTAAATAGCTTGTATTATGTTTATAAGTATATAATTTAGTTTACTTATTTTAAATTGAATATATTGTTTAAAATAATGTGATTTTGTCTTTTTGTTGAGTTTTAAGAAAATAAGTTTATATAAAATGTTTTCTAAGTATAGGATATTTACAAAATTTCGAAATGACCCGTTCGTTTATAGTTACTTTCAAAAGTCATAGACTTTATCAAAACACTTTTTCACAAAATACTCATTTCCTAATAAAATGCCAATTCACCACGTTTTCGCTACGTTTTATCAACACACGTTCCAACGAATAATTTAACTATTTTAAACTGATGTTAATCAAACTCAATAAGTCGATCAATAATCCATTTTAGAAGTCCAAATTCACTTGTTTTCACGCATTGGGCCAAATAGCCTAATGTTAACCCAAAACTACTAGTTAAGTTTTCACATGCTATTCCACGTCATGCATTCCATCTATGGCTTGTAATGAGAAGAAGCTTGAAGATGCAATACAAGTTAAGGCAATGGGATGTTGCTCCTACAACAGATATAACTCAGGTGCGTTGTTTGTTATGTGGTACGCAGCCTGATTCACACGAGCATCTTTTCTTTAAATGTTCATACTCGTCTAAGGTGTGGGCTCTAATTCGTGGGCTGGTGGGGGTGGATGTGGTGCTGCTTGTTTTGGACAACATCCTTGCGTGGTTCCAACCGATGGGAAACAAGAGAACTATACAGAATATTGTTGGTAAGATTCTATTTGCTGCTGCCACGTATTTTATTTGGTTGGAAAGAAACAATAGGTTGTTTAAAAACAATAGAAGAACTCCGGAAGAGCTAAGGGACGCTATTGTTGTAACGGTTCGTCTCAAGCTTACTACTTTCAGATTCAAGAATAAGGCGGAAGTTCATAGTTTGCTTTCGTTATGGAAGATGCCAACATCTTTTAGATTCTATGGCTGATTAGGTCGGTTTGTCTAGATTGGTTTTTTTGTAACGTCTAGGATCCTTTGTGGCATGTCACAAGTGTCTTAGTGGTAGTTCAAGCATGGCTTGAGGTTAATGTGGTATCTCTGCCACATTCCATTGTACTTAAACGTATCTTGTGATTAATATACTTTACCGGGGTAACCCTTTACCCAAAAAAAAACTACTAGTTAAGTTTTTAGCCCATAAATTTAGCCCAATACGAGTTTACTAGTTAGCCCGATTATATATAGCCGAAATATCCATTAAGTTTAATAAGTCGAAACACTTAAGATAATAAATAAGCTACATATGAAAATAAGTTATATGATATATAAGCTTATAAGCGAAGCTTATTAAGCTCGAAAATAAGCCATAAGCTCGGGCTTAATAATAAGCCGAGACTTATGCTTATGAATTAAGCCACAAACCAAATAGCTAAAATAACCATTTCGATAAGTTACGAAAATAAGCCGAAAAGCTCTTAGCCCAAATAAGCCGAAAGCTATATGGGCCTCATTGGATTTTCGGTCCATTAAGTCCAAACGAATATACCAAAATACAATAAGCCCAAAATAAATCCAATAAGCTATATAATAAGCAAATAAGCACATTTAGTATCAAAATAAGCTAGAATACAAGCCACAAAAATAAGTCAAGACCAATAAGGGGGCGAAATAAGCTACGACTTATTCCCCCTTGTTGGTTCGAGAGTCACAAGCTCAAAATGAGTTATGATGAGATAAAAAAATAAGCTAATAAGCTTAAAACACTTTTTAGTTTTGAAAATAAGCCACGAAATAAGTTAGGAAAATAAGTCGAAAGTTTGAAATAAGCAGAAACCTTGATTCTTTTGATTTCCTTTTTGGCCAAGACCCATATAAGCTCTAATAAGCACTTTGGGTGCTTATTAATAAGCTGAAAATCAAAATAAGCAAAAACACAAACCCAAAATATACTTTTAATATGTCAAAATAACCACCATAAAACAATAATACTTTTCTTGCGTTTCCTTTTTAGCCTATTCGAACAAACATACACCCTTTTATGATTTTCGTAACTTTTAAAACTTAGTTTTTTAGAAAAATGCTTGTACAACTAGTGTTTATGCATGATAATGAGCACAAAAGTAAAAAAAAAATTAAGAAAATGAAGACTTACAAATATGGGTTTTAGAAGGAGATTAAGACAAACCAAGCAACCCAAACATTGTTTATTTACCCAAACAATCACTAGAACTTAAACCGAGTGTATCTAAGCTTCCATATTCTTGAAACAAAATGAAAAATCTATGGTTTTGGTGTGGGTTTGTATCCGGTCGAACAAGGGAGAAAGAAGGAAAGAAAAAGGGTTTTTGATGTGTGTGTTTTAGGTGTTTTAGTGTGTGAGTTTAAAATGAGGATATAGACAAGTTATAAGGACTAAATGGGATCTAAAATTTTTGCTATGGTGTTCCCCATTGGGGCCGGTTTGAATGGGACCAAGGGAGGGTATCCCAAGCTTTTTATTGATTTGTATTTTGTGTAGTTTTCTTCTTCCGTAAAATGTAAACGTGATTCGGAATTTAGCATTTTATGCAAACTTTTTTATAAAATAATTAATAACTTATAAAAATAAGTTTATTGGAATAATTTGTGATAATTAAATATAAAATTTAACTATTGTCGTGCCGATATGCGTTGTGTGACGTTTTTCGTTGTGCGCGGGAAGATTTCCCGGTAAATGACCAATGCAAAACGTAAATGTTTAGAAAGTGATAACTTGAAATAAAAATGATTTATGATTATAGAAAATTGTTGGTTGACAGCCGGTTACACCGTAACTGTTTTACAAACAGTAAAAGTCAACAAGAGTCAAAATCTGAGTTGTGCTATAGAAATTTAATGAGATAGTAATGTGAAAATATAAAGTCATAGTATTATAGAATACTATAACTTAGGAAAATCACCGGTTATCACAATCTTACCCCCTTAAGAGAATTTCGTCCCAAAATTCAACTAGTGCGACTGCCAAAAAGGTGCGGGTACGCAAGTCTCATTTGGTCCTCCCATTCCCAAGTAAATTTGGATCCTCGCTTTGTGTTCCCTCTAAGTTTGAAATCATTATATTATCTCGTCTAAGTTTCTTACTTTTCTAACGAGAGTTTAGTTAGGTTCTTCCATAACATGAAATCAATCATCAAACTGACTTCCTATAGGGTGATAACTAGTTAATCATCGGCTAGGATTTACTTAGGGTTCATCATATGCCAACCACTAAAATCTAGAGGGTGTTCGTAGATCAAGGTGACAAATTTTGGCAACAAAACTGCTAGTCCAGTGTAACGACCTAGTCAAATATATTAGAATCAATAATTTTTATCTTTTCTTATTGTAAAAGACTAACGCTTGTACTTAGAATTCAATGGAGGTCAATTTCATCACGAAAGAAGTAAAAGTCAAATCAGGACTCAGTGTTATAGTCATAGCTTATGTAGCATGGTCAAATACTACTAGAAGTTGAAATCATGGTATTTTTATCCAATCTTATCCTACTAAGTGAAAAGGAGTGTTAGTCTAAAGTAACTATCAGGCGGCTATATTGGCGAGGGTAAGCTTTCCCATCCTTGAGCAAAATTATCATAAACCTTAAGCTAAGTAACAACTTTAAATCTAACTTAACTCCACAACTCAATCAAACAAGAACTGTCATGATATTAAGCTAAGCATCAAGTTGTTATTACAAACTTAACATTTTTGAAAAGTCTGCTCAATCTTGGGTTCGCTCAAAACAAACGAATGGGTATCTACGGCTTAGATTGATGAGATTAGCAAAGAAGGTTAGGGGTACAGTCGATGCAAGTGATTCATTCAGAGGGAAATTAGTAAAAACGATGGGGGAGGAGGCATCATGTTGCAGAACATCATGTAACTATCAGGAAAGGGGGTGGATCGTCATTTTATCATGGTTTCATCAGAACTCCTAATGGCTTGACGAAACGGAGTAGTATGAGCAGTGTAGATGGCACAACTACTTGTTAAACGACAATAGATTAGGTCGCTATGCTTGAGGCTGCACTGCATAGCTAATTTGTGGAAATTGTGGTTTCTTGTGGACTCACGAAGGTCGATATATTCTTGAAAAGATAGTCGAAAAGATCAACACGAAAGAAGAATGAAGAATCTGCTCGCGTTTGACGTCTTGTGCCAAAAGATGTTTTGCGACTTCTTCTTCGTATCGTCGTGGAAATCGTGAGGTGAAGAGATTAGATAGAGTGCTAGTTACAGAATTTGTAGATGGAGAACAATTTGTTACTGAAGAAATCATTGAAGAAGGGAATCGTTGGCCAAATATCGAGGTAAGAACTACATGGGATAAAAAGATTATTAGGGCTGCATCTCCGAATAGAGGAACGATCGCCGTATACAAAGATTAAAGAAGTAAGAATGAAGGCTTCCCAATGTGAAGAAGGTTGTTTGAAGGTAATTGAAGGAAATGCGAAGGAATATCAAATTCGTAGTATGAGGTTGATAGTCGTAGTCTTGAAATGAAATTATGGAGACAATATTTGTATGGTGCGCAGTGTCTTATCTGTACAGACCACAAGAGTCTATGTACATGTTTCATAAGAAGGTTCTCATATTAAGTAGAGTAGCATGAGCGAGGTTAGCAGAGGGTCGCGATGGTGGCGTCCCTATTGCCTAGGAAGATTAAGCGTAGTTGTTGACTTCGTACACTAAAAAGAAGGGTAGGACCAGTTAGAGTTTGAATAATAAGGATGAACATTGCTAATAATCTCATAGTTGATATAAAAGAATTTCACAAGACAGCCCCTGATGTGAAATCATCAAGGAGGAACCTGTAGTCGGGCGTATGAGAAGTTGAAGATGATGATCTATAAATAAAAGTTTCTAAGGGCGGAATCTAGTGTTAATGGTTTGGAGCATTCAAATTTTTTTATTGATAATTAGAGGTGTTTGGTTCGTTTCTAATGACCGAATAGTGCGTAGACATAGCGGGTGTCCCTTCTCGAAGTCATGGTTATAAAATTTGTTAACGACGTTTATTTGAGTAAACCATTATAAAATTTTGACCATAAATGCAGTTTGGAGAAACATTGTTTGAAGTTTTCGTTAATTATAGTCATGTGAAAAGATGTTTGTAAAAATTTGTGTATCGACTAATCAATTTTTCGTATGTGGTCTGGATTTTTGACTTTCAAGAAAATTAATATTTGAACATGTGTTCAAAACGATTTATATATAAAACTATCAACCATAGAAAATCCTAAATTTTTGTACTTCGTAAGGTTTGTAAGAAAACGTTTCAATTGTATAAAATTTTTGACCGAAAGACTTTGGGTAGTCCATATTGGTACCATCTCCCGAACACGAACACTAAGGCAGGCACCGTTATCACGACTGACGTGAGGAACTCAGCCTAAGGTTATCACTTTCTCATGAATCCTATTGTCCTATTTGTAGTCTCTAAAGCCCTAATTGTATGACAGGACCACTAATTACGACTACACTAATCAGTGGGTTGTTCCTAGTGCGACTAAGGATGTAATCCAATTCATCTGCTTAGAATGTGGTGTATTCAGACTTTCTAATAAAGTGAGTAGTGTGGGGGGACAGGGCAAGTGACAACCGTGACAAAATAGCATAGGGCAACAACTGTGTAGTTATGTACCCAAATAAGTATATAAAGAAAATATTTCAAAATAGTATTTTCAGAATAGTGTATCCCAAATAGTATAACTAAAATAATATATCCAAAATAATATATTCAACGTTGGCCGTCCAACAACTCAATGTTAGGACATATCCGAAATAATATTTAGTATAGTGTTCAAAATAGAAAATATTAGTATAGGCCTACTTGTATATAAGTAAGCAGTAGCAAGGTATAAGTACGCATGGCGACATATAAGCATTGCAAGGCAAGCATGTCAGCCAAATGTAAGTGATAGTGATCATATAGTAGTATAAGTATAGGTAAGTAAGGCCACATGTAAAGCTGGCAAGGCAAGCATGTAGGCCAAGCATATGCAATAGTGATTAAGTAGTAGCAAAAGTATGAACCTATAAGGCGACATGTAACGCATGCAAATGCACGCATGTAAAACATGTATATGAAATAGTGATCATGTAGTAGAAAGTAAAGCAAACGCGCACAATAATAATCATAAGACAATAACATGACACATAAAACAGGTATGTACACATAAGGTCAACGTGATTTCAGGTGATCTAGGGTTTATGTTTGACCTAGCATGGTTCAAGGAAACTATCCCCATCATTCCATGATCCCTCGTGAATTAGGCATAGTTGACCAGGCTATGTATAATTCAGGAAAAACGATGAAATGCTTAGGCTAGTCAACTCTTATCATGTTCGGGGTTTTATGAAAACTTTAGTTTGGTCATAGTTGTATTTTTATTTTAGAAAAACCAGCATTCTCTATAATCTTAGGCTCTGATACCAATCTGTCACACCCCATTAAGAGCGGAAACACGAGGTGCGACGTTTCGGAGACATCGCATATGATAGTAGATTTCACCGTATTTAGTTATAAGAAATTTAGTTTACAATGTTACAAAAATAAAATCTTTGATGGAAGAAAACACTCATCTTTAGAAAATATCTTGGCCAAAGGAATACTTTAATATCAAGTACCTTCAATTTGTAAATGCTGATCACCTGAAAATGATACTCAAAAAGGTCAACATAAAGTTGGTGAGCTCGTAGGTTTAGAGAGTAAACCTACTTGCTGTGCCAGAATTTAAGTGGAAAAAAGTGCAATACAATAGTGGAGTGCAAGCAGTACAAATAGTATTTCGTTATCAACATAACAAGTCATATCATATCATAGCATTTTAGTCATATCAACCGGTCAATCCTGACCCAAGAGCTTATAGATTTTCGCACCTATCGCCTACTAGCTGGAGCTACACAGTCGGCTAAGTAGTTGTTCTTAGAATTAATAACATGGTCATCATAGATGGACCATGTATATAGGACATCAAGTACGCAAGTAATAGCACATATGAATATTGTCCAAAAGCAATAAGATAGTTTAGCACAGTAGTAAAACATTTTAAAAGAGGTTTGAGTATCATTGTTCATCAAGGAAAATAGTTTAAACGTGGGGCTACAAAGACTCACCTTAAATAAGGATAAAAGTAGCTGAAATAAATGATCAAGGACTAACGTGCAATGGTGCCCGGTCACGACATATTAATAGAGTTTTGTTTTAGAGATATATTTATATGAAAATGACGTGATACATATGAATTTATAAAAAGGATTTGATTTATTGTTATAAAAGATTTTGTATCATTGTTTGTGTGGTGGTTGATAAGTTTGACTCAATGAACTTACGTCAAAGTACGATATTAATACATATATTGCTATGAATAAAAAGAATAAATAGAAAATCCAGGACTAAATAAGAAGGTAAGTGAATAAGAAATAATTGAACGATGAGTAAATAAGAAGTAAGTAAATGGGAAATAAATATATAAAAAATAAATAGGTAAGGATAATTGTATAAGGAATAAGTGATACCAATAGAGTTAATTATAATTAAACTTGTTTCGACAATTTACCCAATACCCCAAGTTAATTAGATAAGATGTTTCTCGACATAAGTGTTAACAATGTTTTACACACACATATTAAATAATAGAAGTTTTACATAAAAAATATTTTTTTCGTCTTTTAGTCGGATATTAAAATAATATATAATTATTTTGTCTTTTTGTCGAAATTAAATAAATAAGAATTATCTGAATAAGAATTTAAAAAATAAGAATTAAATAAATAAGAATTATCTCAATAAGGATTAAGAATTAAATAAATAAGAATTAGACATGCTTCGGCAGTTTACCCAATCCCCCAAGTTATTTAGATAAAACGTTCTCGATATAAGTGTTGACAATGTTTTAGACACACATATTGATTAATAGAAGTTTTACATAGAATTATATTTTTTGTTTTTTAGTCGGATACTAAAATAATATTTTTTTATTTCGTCTTTTTGTCGAGTTTTTATTAAATAGCTTGTATTATGTTTATAAGTATATAATTTAGTTTATTTATTTTAAATTGAATATATTGTTTAAAATAATGTGATTTCATCTTTTTGTCGGGTTTTAAGAAAATAAGTTTATATAAAATGTTTTTTAAGTATAAGATATTTATAAAATTTCGGCATGACCCGTTCGTTTATAGTTACTTTCCAAAGACGTAGACTTTATCAAAATACTCATTTCTTGACAAAATGCCAATTCACCACGTTTTCGATACGTTTTATCAACACACGTTCCAATGACTAATTTAACTATTTAAACCAATGTTACTCCAAACTGAATAAGTCGATAAATAATCCGTTTTAGAAGTCCAAATTTACTTGTTTTCACGCATTGGGCCAAATAGCCCAATGTTAACCCAAAATTACTAGTTAAGTTTTTAGCCCATAAATTTAGCCCAATAAGAGTTTACTAGTTAGCCCGATTATATATAGCTGAAATATCTTTTAAGTTTAATAAGTTGAAACACTAAATATAATAAATAAGCTACATATAAAAATAAGTTATTCGATATATAAGCTTATAAGCCAAGCTTATAAGCTCGAAAATAAGCCATATGCTCAGGCTTAATAATAAGCCGAGACTTATGCTTATGAATTAAGCCACAAACAAAATAGCCAAAACAACCATTTCAATAAGTTACGAAAATAAGCTGAAAAGCTCTTAGCCCAAATAAGCCGAAAGCTATATGGGCCTCATTGGCTTTTCGGTCCATTAAGCTCAAACGAATATACCAAAATACAATAAGCCCAAAATAAATCCAATAAGCTATATAATAAGCAAATAAGCACATTTAGTATCGAAATAAGCTAGAATACAAGCTACAAAAATAAGCCGACACTGATAAGGGGACGAAATAATCTACGAATTATTCTCCCTTGTTGGTTCGAGAGTCACAAGCTCAAAATAAGCTATGATGAGCAAAAAAAATAAGCTAATCAGCTTAAAACCCTTTTTAGTTTTGAAAATAAGCCACAAAATAAGTTAGGAAAATAAGCTGAAAGTTCAAAATAAGCCAAAACCTTGATTCTTTTGATTTCCTTTTTGGCCGAGACCTATATAAGCTCTAATAAGCACTTCGAGTGCTTATTAATAAGCTAAAAATCAAAATAAGCAAAACCACAAACCTAAAATATACTTTTAATATGTCAAAATAAACATCATAAAATAATTATACTTTTTTTGCGTTTCCTTTTTAGCCTATTCAAACCAACATACACCCTTTTATGATTTTTATAACTTTTAAAACTTAGATTTTTAAAAAATGCTTGTACAACTAGTGTTTTTGCATGATAATGAGCATAAAAGTACAAAAAGATTAAGAAAATGAAGACATACAAATAAAGGTTTTAGAAGGAGATTAAGACAAACCATGCAACCCAAACGTTGTTTATTTACCCACACGATCACTAGAACTTAAACCGAGTGTATCTAAGCTTCCATATTCTTGAAACAAAATGAAAAA
>BQNB010110581.1:0-22527 GCA_026074375.1 Tanacetum coccineum | reverse complement strand
TTTAGAAAAATATGTATACACTTGGTATCTTGGCTACAAATGATAACTACAGATGGTTGTAAAAGCAAAATGCTTGAAATCTAGAATATATATTCAAGATAGTTGCGATATACTGTAAATATAAATAAAGATGAAATTATTAAAAAGTGATCTTGAGAATAACGGCAACCTAATAAGAATCATTATTTGGCTAATGGTTGTCGACGTAAAAATGAAATAAACCAGTGGCTAAATAAGGAAGATGACTAATATGTGTTCTTTCCTACATGCTAATGTAGATCAGTAGCAAGCTAGCAAGTAGTAACATAATGATACAACTTGGAATTAATTGGTAAATTGATCTGCTTACTTTTACTTGTTTGAATAGGATCCTTGAGCCAACGTTTACTTGTATGTTGAATCAATAAATTAATTTTTTGATGCTGGTCAATTAAGATTTCAACGAGTATATGGTAATTTAATAGTGGATGATTGGTTATATTAGTGTGATATGAGGAGGCGTGTCTGTTGCCGATTAAAAGAAAAACTATTAGTACAACAAATGCCATATATTGTTTTTATATGTATTCCTTGTCTTGTTTAAATATATAAGTATTTATGTATAACAGTATAAGCATGGTTTCACAAATTGTAAACATTGGTTTTAAAGGCTACGAGATATGAGTTTCTTGAGAATTAATGAGAAACTCGCTCGTAAGAATTTATATATGTAATCAGCCTGATTTTTTATGTTTAAAAAGGTGCTTACCTAGATTATGACCAAACGAATCTCCAACCATGTCGCACCACAAACCGGGTACACCCCCCACCCATGCATTGCCCGGCGGCCATGTAAGACCCCCCCCACCCACGGGCCCTCTACCCTGAGACAACGCCACACCCCCGCTCGACCAACAATCCCCCCATAGTAAGCACAAAAAAAATATAAGGGCAACCCTGTAAAAGAACACCATACGAAGAACATTCAGTAAAACAATAGACATATGAGCGCCAAGAGACTTGCACATGTCATCAGTAATGTTGTAAGCTGCATGTCAGGAACTTGTTTAAACAAGTGAACTCCATTTCGAGCAATTATCCAAGGTGAGTATTCATGTAGCTATTAAATTGGCGGATTACGTCACAGTAATCAACTAAAAACATCGACAAGACACTGCGATACACCTATGCAAACTTGTTTTAAAGAAGATCAATAAATATTTGCTAACGTGTGTACAACTTCGTTTTAAGATCAATAAGGTGAAAGTCAGGATTGACGATGATTCGTCTATAATTAAAAAATCATGTTGAATTGCATCATCTAAAGCAGATACGCTAAGAGTTATATGTGTCTACTAACTGGTGAATATACCCGCAAAACTATTGTTGGGAAGAAAAAAACAACACCCTCGCCACCTAGTTTCATTCCGGTAAAACCCCGCATCACGGACACACAACTGAATCATTAAATAACTGTGCGCAGGGCATGAATAAGATTCTTCATCCTGTTCAGGGAATCGATATGCGCACTGACAACGAAGAGATCAACGTCTATGACAAACTTGTATTGGTCAATATTGCCAACGAGTTAGAAATATTAGCAACCGAACGAGCGCGAATATAATCTACATCATATGAGTCCTTCGGATCAACATTGATCCTACTTGTTTCGCGAATAACACCACTGTGAAAACAACAACCCCTCGAACGGAAATATTGTTAAATTATGTCGTTGAGGTGGAACTCGTTGAACCCGAAAACCTGAGAAATTGTTGTGTAAGCTCAGTTGGTATTACTCAGATCGCGTCTGTAATCACGACAATAAACTAGTAGTAACAGTGTAGCGGACCCTCTGCCTACATCTCCAAGTTATTAATTATAAGTTTGTAGGTATCTAGGATGGAATCAAAGTAAGAATAATGGTTATAACAGACAATTTAGAACACTAAACCTTAGAATATGACATCTTTGAACACGACTGCATGAATCTATCTAGTTATTACCAAATTCGTTATATTATTGGAAAACGCATGGATTTGGATTTGCTAATTATTTGTTTTTGTATGTGAAAACTCTCCATCGAATTCTCACTAAGGATCCTACTCACCACAGTAATTTAATCTCTGGCTGACTCACAGAAAAAACTGCATTTCCTACCAAAAAGACAATTTTATGTCAACATCACACATCTTAGAAAGACATCTAGAATGTTGTTTATGAGTAGAATTCTCAGAGATTAGTCTGCAGGGTTATGCGCTTGACTAAAGACAGCTCAGACGCTATTCATATTCCCTATCACACTACTACAGTGCTGGTGACACTACATTATCCGATTTCATAGTACGTACAAAGTTACCCAGAGCAGGTATAAGTTTTGAGGGTTTAACCGCTCAAAATAGCGGGCCGTTACAATATATCGATATACTTGGTTCTTGAGTACGAAAGTACTTGTTGTTGATTACTATGCATCATGGCAGGCATTATATCAGTGTGTACTTAGTCAAACAAAACGATGGGTCCCTATCATAAAAATCAATTATATATGTCATAAGAGTCCAAACTTTGAAGCGTTGAAACTCTATTCATCCAATCGAGAATAACAACATGACAGCAAAAATTCAAACCCTGAACCCAGCAGTAAGCAAGTCATATCATACAGCCTCAATCAGTTCTCAGAGGACATAGTCCATCTCTTAAGATGATGTTTTTTAGCATCTCCGAAATCTCAAACACTATCTCTATTATTATATACACCGAAGTATTTAAGAGGAATCGTTGATGTTCTTTTTATGTCCATATTACAACCCACAGAGTCCTTAGTCTGAGTATCCTTTAAAGATCGAAGCATGAACATTTTGGATAATACAGACCAGGGACTTGGAGTACTTTTCAAGTAACCCGAGTATTCTTTTCACTTATCATAACGCTGTTAAGTGATGTGATTCTTTTGGATTGAACCTTGATCAAATCTATTTCTCAACTTCACAGTAGGAACTATGGGAGAATTGGATATCAGGCCTTGTTACAGTTAACTACATCAGTGACCCTGATAACGCCCAAATTATAATTGTTATTTGGTGGCATTATTTGCATAAATTTAATCATTCTTCATGAGACTTTTCGAACTTAATAGCAATGACTTGCTTGCAGGTTCACTTGTAAGACATCCCGAAGATAAACACAACTGAACCACAGACGAGTATTTTAAAATAATCTAAAGAACACAACATACATAAAAGAAATAAAGTACTTAAAGATCTACAGTGAAAATGGTGCACCACTCTTCCTCCTAAGCTCAGAAGTAATTACAACTAGTCAAACAATTCAGCAATAAACTCCACAGTACTGGCCGCCACTTAATAAACTAATTTTGGGAGTGAGCGGCCGCATCTTAATTTTTCCCACATGATTATGTAAGAATTAAAGAAGACAAAAATGCAAAAACATAAACCACTAACTAACTGCAGCCATTAACTCCCTAAGTACGAGCCGCAATCTTACAACCTTTTGCGCCACAAGCTGTTCTCATTAAACAATTTATTTACATAAGCCATTTACATCCAACGCAAGTTTACGTAATAATTAAAAACTTGTGAGGATAGATCATCAAAATCTTTATTTTTCTTCACCTACCCCGGATCTTAATAGCGTAAAATAATTAGGGGAAGACCTTCACACATTTTAATCATTCCCTCATTTCGCACTACTTCATCCTTCGAAAGAAATCCTCTCATCCATTTATTTCTTCTAACACCACTTTCCACCTTAATAGCCAAGACAACCATAAACACCCAGCACCAATGAAAAACACCTTTTGAAACTTCAAGATCCAAACAATCAAGAACGAAAGTAGAATAATCAAGTTAGTATATTGGAAATACAGGACATTCATAGTTTAATCAATTCCTTAGTTAATATGGAAAACCCGTCAATTACGACCATAAGAGTCTAAACTCTCCTCCTCATTGACTACTCCGGTACGACATTATGATAAATGAATAAAGATGTTTGGGTATCAGACGTGATCACTTTTAAAATTCACAACTTATGTTGCGAGTCCGTGTTAAATCTAATATAATCAATTTTCTCCATATAACCAACTTGGACTATATAATCGTACGCGTTATAGGCGAAAGACCCCGTTAAGTTGGAAAATAAAATCCACATATTATTCTTAAAAGGTTTTGTCTTTGATCTACTTTTAATCGTTTGTGCTGAGAAATCCACTTACCGTTTACATTTAAAAACAAAATTTAGATTTGATATAAAATAAGTAACTAAACAATTTGAGTGACAACATTTGGTCTAAACCTTACTAAATAAAAAGCATACTTGAGAAGAATCAAAGATAATTTGGAGGTGAAAACATTTTTATACTTTTCTCTACTCTGACCTAGAAAAACTTATTTATTAGATCAAGTTCTAAGGTTATCATTTCTTCGAGTCTTAATCATTTCCAACAACCATATAAATTATTATTCACCTCATTCCCCGAGTAGTTCTAATACCTTAATTAATCATTGGTGAAAACAAAAAAGATTATATTATTTCTCAATTAACAGTTTATCAATTTTCCTATTGTATTATCATAAAACCACATACTCCAATCCCTGTAGACCCGACATGATCTTTACCCTGAAAAAAGATTAATACTGACCGAACGTTTCTTCACACCACGAAGTGGTGCGTGGGTTATACACTTTTTACAATAACACTTTAAATATAACCCTTGTGTTTCCTTCCCTATAATAATAACTCTGCGTTATTTTCACATACACTTTCAAATTTAAAGCTTGTTTGAAACACATACCACAAGTTTTTTTTTTTTGTGGGCGTGCCATTCTACCTCTTGCAAGGAGGATTTTTAAGCTGTTGTGTAAACAACAACCCGGAAAATTAACTCTTTAAACTCTCCAACTTGCCCCATCCTTTTTTTTCTTTTATTTCAAAAATCACCCCACGTAATACATTTTCCAACTAAACTACGCGGCTTGCACACTGACCATATCAAATTTTCCTCTCATCTGGATGCATAGCAACGCGTATTGACTTCCAACAGTAATTCGAGAGAACTTCCTTGAAAAAAAACAGCCCTTCCCTACAAGACCTTACTACTGACTAACCTGCTACTTCTGTAATCAACGAAGACTTCATATCGACTACAGCCAACAAAAGACTCTCTCCATACGATCAAGACATTAATCCATATCCAATCAATCCTAACATCCCACCCCCAAATCCCCCCCCTTCCTCTCCAAGGGACAAAATTTCCTTCTACCTCAACCAACATCCCTTTTCCACCCAAGTCGGAAATAACACACAACAACCACGAGAATTTCTAACCCGCAGCAATATAATTAACATCAATTACATTTCCATCACTTTCTTGATATTCTTATGAAATTACGAGTCACAATTGATGACTAACCCATGTGGTGCTAGCCAGCCGTGTTGTTGCTCCAACACAAGGTTACCCCGCAAACCACAACCACCCCCCGTCCAACTCTAATAATGCCATACACCGTTAACCACATTCGTAACCCATAGTACAACTGAACCACAATAGTAAGTAATAACCAAAATCGAACCACCAAAAACAACACAATCAAAGAAATCTCCTGAATCTTCTGTGATTAAGTAAAAAACACAGAGAAACAAAAAAATGAAGCCGTCCCCTGAAGAATAGTTAAGTCCACCTATCACTAACTGGACAACAAAAACATGGCTGAACGAACTTCACAAAGTGAACATAAAGAAACGTAAGATGAACTTTGAACAGCTTATATTCAGCCGAGTTTCTTTCCCCTATCTCTTTTTCGACTCCACCTTAAGATTCCTCCTCTGTTTATACCAAACCCGCTCGTGCGCACAATACAACACAAATATGTTCGCGATAACATCAAACAAGAAAATGAATCTCTGACCTGAATGCTATACGGCTTCGTATTATCAAAGACAAGCTCCAAAACGAGTGCCATGGTCAAAACTGTCCAGAGGTAATAATATCAAAATCCATCAATCAAACAAGGTACCAGCGAAATAACCCAAGAAATTTCTGAAAGACCATAGGCGAGCTGGGTGGTATTATTCCTCATATAAAACATCACATCAAGCTATCAGCTTCTTGTATATAAAAGTCTTACCAGTCTTACTCAAGTCACGATTGGGGGGTGCAAAAAAATTCAGACCACAACATCACTTAATAAAACCTGTTGCATTTAACGTTCGATGAAGTAAGCTATAATAACTATGATACTGTGACCAAAATTTATGGCCTGACTAATGGTATGCCATGTACCATAAAAAAGGATATGCTCATATACAAAGAACTAACTCCAATCTCGTGCAAAACAAACCAACAACCCAATCACTTGACAATGATGGACAACTATGTCTCATAAAGAAAAGGCCAAAATTCATGCTAAACTTTCTGGTAAAGACTCGTTTTAACTATTACAGAATATGATACAGTTGGCACTCCGATCCGATCATTACCGGCGACCAGAGTCCCCAAATCGCTATAATTGTGGCCTGCATTCAAGCGTGTTATTACGAATAACAGATATATTATCTATACAACTACCGATCTAATACCGATGTAAACCGTATGATCTTCAGAAACATATTCAATGATTTCATGTTAAGTCCTCAACAATCGAACAAACCGAATGCTTTTTGTCAAAGAAAACATTCATGGGACCTGCAAGCTCCTAAAGCTTGGTATGATAGACTAAAAGCATTTTTGATAAAAACACGAGTATTCAATGGGAATGGTCGACAATACACTTTTTACTAAGAGATCAAAATCACACCTTGTCATTGTTCAAATATATGTCGACGACATTATATTTGGTTCCACGAGTCAAAACTTGTGTGATGATTTTGCAAAAATCATGCACGAAGAGTTTGAGATGAGTATGATAGGCGAGTTAAACTTCTTCTTGGGTATTCAAATCAAACAAATGGAAGACGAAATATTTTTCAATCAATCCAAATACATCAAGGAGATGTTAAAGAATTTCGGGTTGAAAGATTTCAAACCAACCAAGACGCCGATGTCAACGGAGATCAAGCTCACTAAAGACGATAAAGCCGACTCCGTAGATAGCTCTAAGTATCGAGGTATGATTGGTAATTTACTTTACTTAATTGCTAGTAGGCCCGATATTATGTTTAGTGTTTGCTTATGTGCTCGTTTCTAAGAAAATCCTAAGACTACCCATTTAGAAGCCGTTAAGCGTATATTTAGGTATATTAGAGGAACTAGTCACTTAGGATTATGGTATCCGAAAGGAACCAGAATAGAAACTATAGTTTATGCCGACTCTGACCACGCAGGCGATTACGTTGATCGCAAAAGCACTAGTGACGTTCATGGGATGTTGTTTAACATCTTGGTTCGCTAAGAAACAAACGGCCCTTGCTATCTCCACGACCGAAGCCGAATACGTCTCCACCAGTAAGGCATGTCAATAAGCACTATGGGTGAAACAAGCTCTCATCGACTACGGAATACGCCTTGACGACGTTCCAATTATGTGCAACAATAAAGGCGCTATCTACTTAAGCAAAAACCCCGTACAACACTCTTGAATTAAACATATAGAAATACGCCACCACTTTCTACACGATAATGTCCAAAAGGGCAATATCTTTATCAAGAAAGTTTCATCCGAAGATAATATAGCCGATATATTTACTAAGCCTTTAAAACGTGAAGTATTTAATTATTTAAGATTAGGATTAGGAATGATGGAACTTATCATGGATAGTGATTCTTCATCATCTCAAAAATAATCGTAAGAAAACATTTAATGAAGTAATTAATCATTATTCAAAAGATGTTAATTCTCATTACAAGTTTCAATTACAAAACTTCCGATCGTGAACATAATCGAGATTAAAATTTATTAGATTAAGAAGATATCAATAAAATGACCATAGATATTTTCAAAATCTACGTGTATGGTCAATACATGAAAATTATGAAATCGATTAAAAAGGATGAAAAGAACAATCATCAAATTGCAACTCACACTTGTGTTGACGATGTTTTGTTGAATCTAAATGTTCACAAATGATTGTGTTATTAGTAATGGTCAAACTTATGCTAAAAGATAACACACTCCTAGTAGGATCGACTACGTTGAAATTCCATCGGGAAATTCATGACAAGTAGCACAATTTGTTCAAAACTTGAACGTCGACTTCGAAAATTATATCACATACTCCTAATAGTATATATAGCATACTTCAATTGCTAAAAACACTACACCTTATCTAAATTTGCTCAAAAATCAACTATGTCTGTATTTTTGGAAACCTGCGGACCACGAATCCACCATAGGTAGATCTGTGTGTTGTGTTGGTAGATCCGTGAGTCAACTGGGTACCCTACATTTAAGTTGTTGGACCACTTGTTCTTTCTTTCAATATCATACAACCACCTACATCTCATATCACCTAAAATTGAGCATTCCCTCCAACATCTTTTCAAGCCATAATTAAGATAGATCCATACATTTCTTGACATCTGCATTTATAATTGTAAGTTTTTCTCTTATAAATCTTAATTTTGAAATACTTATTTTTCCTTTCATAAAAGGAAAAGAACTTAAAATAATAGATCAATTTATTTTCCATACTTGGAACTCACATTCAATGTGATTCACCAAGAATAATCTTGTTTTTATAAAACTCACCATTAGAAATTTGTTTTAACAAATATTACTTACATAGTTAATACGAATTAAAAACAATTACTCTCTCATGAATGAACCTTCAAAATCCACAATTATTATGATATCTTGACTCATTCGAATTGAGAGATAAAGCAAAATGAAGATATGTGATTTACTACATAATGTACATAAATCACATACATACATCATAACTTACTTTCAATATACTTATCTATATCCTAATTATAAATTTTTTAGGTTTTAATTATGCTTGGAATGATGAAATCCGACTACAAAAGAACCAAAGCCTACATACCAAAAATCCATCACCAAAGGTCCACTCCAAACAATGCCAAAAACTCTTTTAAAAACCTCCGAAATCGTTTCATTCATGAAGGAAGACACATTGAGTCATCTTTCACCTTTGGCAATGACATCGTTGATCAATTCAAACCAATTCAATTTGATTGTCTTCTCACCTTAAATGGTCATATTTGTCCTCGCTTCATCATCGAATTCTATCACAAATTTCAACTCATACGAAATGTGCATGATATGTCTCTTTCGATTGGTTTCACCATTCGAGACAAGGAGTTCATTATGTCACTCGAAAAATTCGGTCAAGTCCTTCAAATTCCATACAAAGGAACATGTATCTTCTCAAAGGAATGTTCATTAGAACTTTTGAACACTACTCGTGAAAAGCATGTTTCCTATCAAACTATTCTTCCAAACATTGGAGATGTCGTTCAAAACATTTGCCTTCCATCATGCCATCAAAATTGCTCAAATCCTACCATTATCCTTCGAGATAATCTTCCTCCCAACATCAAGGATTGGGAACTCATCATTCGTGAAAATGTCATTTGTGTTGACACTCACAAAAGCTCCATTGATGCATGCTCCGCCATCATACTCTATCATCTCAAAAACTCTCAAAACTTTAACCTTGCCTACTTCATTGCTCATAAAATTGAGAGTGTCAAAGATAGAGTCGATTGTCCTCTACCATATGGCTTACTCATTACTCGGTTGTACCGATTCATTCTTACCAAACATCCTAAAATCTTTTGTCCCCATCATTCTCTACAATTCGTCTTGCACTATCGAATGATGAGCTCCATCAATAGAAAGAATGCGAGAAAGAGGAGTAAGCATAAAGAAGTTAAGATTGACATGCCCTACTCTCCATTGTCGGTTGAAAGCTCAAACCAAACATCCCCTTTGCTAGGATATTGGTCATCCATGGATCAATTTTAAATTTAGCATAACTCATTCTCTAGGGATCTTGAACTACTGCTTTAGGATAACATTATGCTATTAATTAGTTGTAACATCTGTTGTGTTAAACTATGCCATCTTGAACCAAAATGCATGCTATTAAGTGCTATGCATGCATGAATTGAATGTTAAAACTGGTATGCTTTATGAACATCCTATCATGTTGATGTTATTTGGTAGATGATAATGATGCTTGCATGATAATTTGCTTCATGTTTTGGGGGGCATAAATGCATGTTCTGGTCGTTTTTATGAAAATTTGTGACCTATAGATCCACCATATGGTAGATCCGTCCGTTATTTTGGTGGATCCATGGCTCACCAAGCCAGGCACTAAAATTTGAATTTTATTGACGTTTAACCTTTTCTACTTTATCTTATAACCATGTTATATGATACTATGTGGGATCTTAAACCTTAGGATATAACATGTTCTCCATATAATCCAAAAACCTTCATGCCAAAACATACATCCAATGTCCTTTATAAGACATATCCTCACAACCTTAATACTTAACATTTAAATGTCTACCTCCTCAAATGATTCCACACCCACAATCAAAAGGAAAATTATCTAAGAGCATCTCTCAAAACTCAAATCAAATCAAGTTGATCCACATATTGTAACACCTCCAAATTGGGCCGCAATGGAATATGGGTCTGGGGGTGGTACTTCATAGATCAACAGCACAAGATATATATAAGAACGACCATTTAAAGTCGTTTAAAACTGATACATTGGATTTAACAAATTGTTGTTACATAAGTCCAAAACTTCGCTTATTCATTGTTCAAAATACAAAGATTTTAGTCCATAACAGATATATCCCCAAAATGTAATGCAACCAAATCTTTTATGCATATGACTTCTAAAATAATGACCACCAATGTATCCCTAGTCTTGCACCTCATTGATCTCTTGAGAAAACATTGCTTAAAACGTCAACAATAATGTTGGTGAATTCATAGGTTTGTAAAATGTATAATGTAGGACCGCAAGATTTCCCCATGATAATGCAACATATGCAAACATCATAAAATGTGATTACGTTTCCCTAAGCTCATGACACTAAAGCTCGACGTGTATGAATTGCAATATAAATTGCCAACTTTGCCCGTGATTATCTTCTAACCCGCAACATCCTGTATTCGACATGGTATACGTTCGTTGTCCGGCATACCGACACAGTGAGCATGACTCAACCGAACGGGGATGTCAATCCCAAATAGATCTATTTATAACATTCACGCACACAACAAGTAATTGACAGTTCATGTTAATGGGCTCAGAGGGTTATCGCTACTTAGGCAAACACGTAATCATAATGTAAAATGTCCACTTGCATACAATTGTAAAACATGAATATGTTTCTCACCCTAAAACTTGTAAATCATTATAAATGTAAAACGTGGGGCTATGAACTCACCTCGAGTGGATGGGTTAACAATGTAAATCAAATGCATGAAAATGCGTCACAAATACGCCCGAATGCAACATAATTAATTGTAGGCCGTATAAGTACTAAGCACTTTGATTAACTAATACCATATATATTTCTATATAGCTACATCACCATCTAATCGCATTTGTGAAATCATATTTATAAAATAAAAAAGTTTATAAATATCTCTTTAGTGAAAATGGCGTAACTTTATCGTTTTAAGTCCGTTTCTTACGTTTCTCATGTCTACGCTTTTGTATTAAGACGGGTTATCAAAATATTACATTTTCATATTTTAAGTCCTCTGGTAAACATTACTTTTTACTGTTCGTATACTTTTATAAAATTAATCGTCGTAAACTCGTAAATGTCGTATCTTATTCATTTTAACTCTGTTTTTAGTGATTCTTTCGAGCACGTCTTCGTAATTAAAAGTTCAATTTAATTATGATGTTTTCTAAAATAAAATACCTGATGTGCACATTAACTTTTATAAAAGTATTTATTATCCTAAACTTACGAAATTCATAAAATTATGATTTTTAATGTTTTGGAATCCTAAAAATATGTACTATCTGAGAAAAATATCCATTTGTATATATATCAGAAGTTAAAAGTAAATGGTCTTTTAAAATTTCTTTTATAACCGCGTTTAATATCGTATAACTTGTAAATTACGTATCTCCTTCGTTATAGCTTGGTTTTTCAAGTTCCTTACATATTTGGAATCCTCGTAGCATGTAGTATTTTATAAAAACATAAAATAAATGTTTTTTATTTTGAATTAAACAGAATGTTTTGATAAATGTGTTAAAAATATGTTTAAACTTGTTTTTGTAAGTTCTAAGTTTAGTAACCTAGTTACAAGTCCATTACAGCACTTAACTCCATATGTCTTACATACTTAGGGTCCTTAGTCCATCATTTGTCCAAATATTGTCCAAGAACCACAAGATCCATATGTCTACATACTTATTTGTTCATGAACTTTTATAAATATACTTTTTAGGTAACTTGTTTATATACACTTTTTATACATAAACCACACTTGTACAATACTTCTACTTCCATTATAACATAATATTAACATCTATATAACATATGTAAAAGTATACCAAATCATAACCTAGCGTAAAAATCCATTTTACAAGTAAATAAGTTTCTTAGATGGTGATTAACTATACAAACATCATATATGCATAAAATCACAAATGTTAAGAGATTAAGGTTTTTAGGTAACCTTAGTATGATGTATGGTGATGAATAATGATGTCTAAATCCTTGTTTAGCAAACAAACCCTAGCTTCCAAGTCTTAGAAAACCCTAATCCAACCAAAGACAACCTAATTATTAAACCTTCTTGCTTCAACACTTGTAAACCCCAAACCAAACCATCTAAATACCTTAGAATATCTTAGATATGATGTAGGAACACTTGGAAATGTGGTAAATAAAATTGTGTGGAGTGTATGTGGGTTTTTGGTTTTGGCAGTGGGATGTGGAGAGAAACAAAGAGAGCATATGTTGTTTTTCTTAAGTGAAATGAAAGTGTGTGTGTTCTTACTAGTTGTACATGTTTATATATTGCCAAGACTAGTCAAGCCTTCAATAAGAAAGTCCAAGACACAAAGAGGGAAATAAGGAAGTCTTGGTCAAGATTTAGTTAAAAGTCTTAAGGTTTAAATGAGCTAGGGATTGTACAAATACTAGTTGATCATTTGTGTGCCCATTATCCCTTAGGGACAATATGTTTGGCTGAATTTTGAGGGGAGGGATGGAGTAGATGTTGGTTTTTGATATCTTGAAAAATATCTAGCATTATTGGAAGTTACAAGTTGTAGGTTAATATGTAAAGGTGAATACTTGTAACATTGTATGTATTGGTTATTTCCTTCATGAAAAATTTAGCTAAGGTGATAATTATGGGTGCATTTTTATAAAACTTTGAGCATTGGGTATAAAAATAGGTATTTGTTGAAGTGTAGATAAGTTTTGGTGGTTCCGGGTATACCTAAACGTATTTTATCGCGAAATGTAAACACTTTACGTAACCAATAAAAATAAAATGTGTAAAGATAATAATTATAATCCAAATAATTATGTAACACTTGTTTGACATAAACATTTAATTGTTTGATGCCCATTTACGTTGAATTGTAATTTTTAGCTTACGTGATTTAACTTAACGATTTCAATTAAAAGAAAACGCGTACAAGACTAAAAATAAATAGCGAATTAAATAACATCGTAAATGACTCTAAAACATGTGGTGTTATAGTCTTCCCCCATTAAATGATCCTTGTCCTTAAGGCTTAAGACGCGGCACTTGACAACAGTGCGGTCTTTGTGAAGAGGTGTGGACACTTCTACCGGAATTGGTCTACACGTTCCCATGTAAACTCAGGCCCTCTCCTGGAGTTCCATCGAACCTTGACAATTGGGATACAACTTTGTTTCAATCGTTCAACTTCACAATCCATGATCTTTACTGGTTCCTCAACAAAATAAAGCTTGTCATCAATATGGATTCCATCTAACGGAACGGCTAATGGTTTGTCGGCATATCACTTCTTCAAGTTGGATACATGAAACGTATTGTGAACCCTACTCAGCTCTTGAGGAAGCTCAAGCTTGTAAGCAACGGCTCCAACCTTTTCCAACACTTTGAATGGTCCAACATATCTTAGGTTTAGCTTCCCTTGTTTGCCAAAATGTACTACTCCTTTCCAAGGTGAAACCTTGAGCATAACTCTATCTCCTACTTGAAATTCCATCGGCTTACGCTTTAAATCGACATAACTCTTTTGTCGATCACGAGCGGCTTGAATTCTTTGCTTGATCTGAATGATTTTTTTGGTTGTCTCTTGCACTATTTCTGGACCAGTAAGTTGAACTTCTCTAACCTCGGCCCAACAAACAGGTGAACGACACTTTCGACCATAAAGTGCTTCAAATGGTGTAGCCTTAATGCTAGCGTGATAACTATTATTATATGAAAACTCGACTAGCGGCAAATGGTTAACCCAACCCTTTCCAAAGTTGATCACACAAGCACGCAACATATCCTTAAGAGTTTGAATAGTCCTCTCGCTTTATCCGTCAGTATGCGGATGATACGTAGTACTTATACCTAAATTCATACCCAAAGCCTTCTGAAGTGACCTCCAGAAATTTGATGCGAACCTCGGGTCGCAATCAGAAATGATTGAGACAGGTATCCCATGTCTCGTGACCACCTCTTTCAGGTACATTTTTGCCAACTTTTTGATAGGATTAGTTTCCCTTATTTGTACGAATATTGCGGATTTAGTGAGTCGGTCAACAATTACCCAAATGGTGTCGTAACCTTGTGACGACTTAGGAAGCTTCGTGATAAAATCCATTATGATATTATCCCACTTCCATTGAGGTATCTTGGGTTGCAGCAACAAACCTGATGGCCTTTAGTGTTCAGCTTTGACCTTAGCCTATGTCAGAAATTTGCTAACATAGGTGGCGATGTTGGCCTTCATATTGGACCACCAATATAGCTTCTTACATCTTGTCAGAACCCGGATGGATAGAGTATTTTGACTTGTGGGACTCGTGCATGATCACAGTCCTCAAATCATCATAACAAGGTAACCAACTCCTGCCATTTAAGCATAGAGTTCCATCCGCGTGGGGTTCTAACTTTTCTGTTTTGAGTTTTTCTGGATCCTTTGAATTTTCAATCAACATACCTCCAACATCTTTGTTCTTGATGTTCTCTGGTTTTCATGCTTCAGTCTAAGCATTCAAAGTTTGCTTGCGGAGATTCAAACCAATATTCATGACTAAGGCTCAAACCCATAATGGCTTATTCTATTCTTTACGGCTTAAGGCATCGGCCACTACGTTTGCTTTCCCCGGGTGGTAACGTATTTCACAATCATAATCGCTGAGCAACTCTAACCAACGACGTTGTCTCATGTTCATATCCTTTTGATCAAGAATGTGTTATAAACTCTTGTGATCTGTAAACACCTTACACTTGGTTCCATACAGATAATGTCTCTAGATTTTTAAAGCAAACACTACTACTCCAAGTTCCAAATCATGAGTCGTATAGTTCTTCTCATGAATTTTAAGTGGGCGTGATGCATAAGCATTAACCTTCTCTCTTTGCATTAACACAACGCCCAAACCTTTGATCAAAGCATCACAATATACGATAAAATCTTCACTTCCTTTAGGTAAAGCCAGAATTGGTGCACTACACAACTTCTGCTTCAACAGTTGAAACGCTGCTTCTTGTTTGTCGCCCCAAACAAACTTGACCTTTTTTTGAGTAAGCTTGGTCATTGTCTTGGCGATCTTCGAAAATCCTTCGATGAATCTTCGGTAATACCCAGCAAGACCTAAAAATTAACGAATCTTTGTTGGTGTCTTAGGAGATGCCTAATATTTTATGGATTCGATCTTTGCGGCATCCACGTGAATGCCTTGACTATCAATCACGTGGCCGAGAAATTGTACCTTGGGAAGCCAAAATTCACATTTACAGAATTTAGCGTACAACTCCTCTTTCTTAAGCAATTCCAGAATCGCTTTAAGGTGTTCTTCATGTTCCTTCTTGTTCTTGGAGTATATGAGAATATCGTCGATAAAGACAATCAAAAATTTATCCAAAAATGGATTGCACACACGGTTCATGAGATCCATAAATACTGCTGGTGCATTCGTCAAGCCAAATGGCGTAACTTGGAACTCAGAATGACTATATCGAGTTCTGAATGCCGTCTTCAGAATATCTTCTTCACGTACTCGATGCTGGTGATAACCTGATCGCAAGTCTATCTTAGAATAAATAGTGGATCCTTATAGTTGATCAAATAAATCATCGATCCTTAGGAGTGGATAACGATTCTTAACCGTCAGCTTATTCAGCTCTCGATAGTCAATGCACATTTGAAACGATCCATTCTTATTCTTGACAAATAAGACCGGGGCTCCCCAAGGTGAGCAATTGGGCCTTATAAAGCCTTTTTCGAATAGCTCCTTCAGTTGGTCCGACAATTCTTTCCATTTGGACGGGGCCAATCGATAAGGTTCTCGTGCTACAGGTGCAGCACCAGGTATCAAATCGATTTGGAATTCCACTTGTCGAGTCGGAGGGAGACCTAAAAAGTATTCAAGAAATACTTTAGGAAAATCTCGAATGAATGGTACGTCCTCAAGTCACTTCTTCTCTGACTTGTCTTCAGTTCCCTTTGTAGTAATATATGCCAAAAAGATAGGACATCCTTTTAGCACGTACTTCTGCATTTTAGTGCAGGAGATGATGTTCAAATGAGTCTTGTTTCCCCGATCGCTTCCGTCACCGTAAACAATCAACATTTCATTTCCCCAGGGAATACGAACAACTTTCTCGGCACAAACGATGACAGGTTGGTACTTTGCCATCCTATCCATACCGATTATGACGTCAAAAATACCAAGTTCTACGGGCATTAAGTTTATGTTGAATGGGTGATTTAAGACATTTCATGTACAACCCCGAATGATAGCGTTTAACCTAATAATTCTCCTGTCAGCTAGTTCAACATAATAATAATGATCTAAGGTAGATGGTGTGATATCAATTTGGGAGCTAAACGCAGTAGACACAAAGCTTCTATCGGCACCAGTATCAAATAAGACAGAAGCATAGCGATTGTTTAGAAGGAACGTACCCGTAACAACGTTTGAGTCTGGGTTTGTCCCTGCACGGCCTACCGCAAATACTTTGGCTGAAGCATTGCCATTTTGCACCTTGGTTACCACGGTTGTTGTTTTTAGCTTTGGACAATCCCTCTTGAAATGTCCCTGGGCTCCACGTTTATAGCAAGTAGGTTTCTAACCTGCCCCAGTGCCCCTTTGGTTGTTAGCAGTGTTGGCATTTGCAGTACTCCTATAGTCACGAGCCAGATGGCCAACTCGGTTGCACTTGTGGCATTTTGAAGCACATTGACCATCATGGTGATAGTTACATTTTAAGCATAGAGGTTTAGATCCTCCGTAAGGTTTCTTCTCACCAGACCCTGCAACATAAGCTCTGCTAGTGTTCTGCCTCTTGTTCTGTTGTTGTTGTTGTTGGTTATCATCTTGCTTTCTTTGGTTTTCCCTCTATCGTTCAGCAAAAGTACGGATTTTCTTGTCCATCAGCTCAGTTGCAAATTTAATTGCATCCTGCATGGTTTTTGGCTTAGATGCCATTACACTTCCATGAATCATGTCGGGCAAACCACTGACATATTTCTCAATCTTGTCTGACTCTTCAGGAAACATCCTAGCACACATCAATGCCAATTCCTAAAAACATTGGTTATAGCTTATGGAGTTTGTTAGAACTCCTTAGATCGTTTTAGCTCAAGATTGTTTAGATCTTACATCTAGGATTAATAACATTGATAACATAATGCACAAGATTTTTTAGATCGTTTTAGCTCAAGATTGTTTAGATATTACATCTAGGATTAATAACATTGATAACATAATGCACAAGATTTTTTAGATCGTTTTAGCTCAAGATTGTTTAGATCATTTTAGCTCAAGATTGTTTATGAACAAGGTTTTACCATATAATACACTCCAAGCCCCATTTATATTTGATCAGAATATAACGGTTACAACTAATCTGTAACAGGATCAAGTTACCTTGACCTTGAGGCTACACCAACTAACTAGACGTCTACATTGTATCTTGTGTACACACACACTTTTTTGGATTCTCATTGGGAGAGTTCTATGTTTTCTGGATGCCTAAAACCATATGCCTGATATCTCTTTATATAAGAGATATCTAGGTTTACAAAGGATAAGAACAAATTACAAAAGATAAGAACAAATAATATCTTCCTAAATATAATATTATCTTTTGTATCTTTATCTTCTTAAGGAGATCTTTTGAAATCTTCAAAATCTTCCATCTTTTGAAGAATTCTTCTTTTGCATTTAAGTCCTTTTGTTTCATTCTTTTATTCACTTTGTCTCATCAAATCAAGAATCCCAACAATCTTCCCCTATTTTATGACAAAACAAACAAAGTCGTGTATGAACTTCATCATAAAGCCAAAGCTTCCCCTGAAGTTGAGATGTGATCATCTCCTTGAATCAAACAAAAACTTCCCCTTAAGTAGATTTCCTTTGTACCATGGCATCTATAAGTTGCCAAATGTACCTGTTAACGCATTCTTCCCCTTTTTGTCATAATCCAATAAGGGTCTTTTGTAGATTTGAAACTTGGATCATAACAACTACAAATCATATACTAAAACTACTAATCCAGCCTTCCAATACTCAAATTGCACACCATTACACACAATAAGAAAAATGAATCTAAGTAGTAGAAATATAAACTAGCAGTAGTAATAATGATCAGCAGTAGTAACAACCTTCACCTCAATGACGTATGTAAATGGTTAAACATTTTAACATTAAGCTTCCCCTGAAACCCATATGTTAACCATCTATTGAATCTTCAATTCTGTAGGCTCTATGTAATGATTACTGATGAAGAAAACTAAGTATAACAAACTTGATGTTGAAGTAGAATAACCCAAACTTGTGTCTTATATCATGTACTATCCACGTGACGTCGAACTTATAAATAAATCTGTGAAATATAAGTAGATCGCAACCTCTTTACAAAAATCCTCATCTTTTATGAGACACATAACTAAAGTGATAGCAAATGTACGCATTTAGCACCATAAGAGAAATCACACACCTTTGCTAGATTCTGACAAGTCTTCATCACACCGTTGTAAAGCACGAACAAGTTATCTTAAAAGTGTAACACCCACTTTAAGATATGATAAGAACACAAACCTGTAAAACTCCACTTCAACTTCAAATAGGTGATAATCAATCTTCTTCGTAACCAATTCAAACAATAAATTCAAAAATAGCCATATAACATTTAAAACCCTGTTCCAACCGAGATCCAATCCTGTATGTGTTATCCAATATGGAACACATCTAGCAGTAGTATCTTTTAAGCCCAAACAGTAGTAACTACTTTTAATCGAACAGTAGTAACTACTTAAATTTACCCTAGCAGCAGAAACTTAATACTGGCAACATTAAAAATATACTGGCAGCATTAAAAATATACTAGCAGTATTAATCATACTAGCAGCACTAAGTATAAACTGGCAGCATTAACCTTTAGTATAAACTTGTTGATCCCAACGAATAGATCTTGATTTCCTTTAGCTTGTGTAAAGGTTAGTAACCTTGTATAAATCCAAAACTACTAAGACAAAAACTATGATTATAAATACTACAAGTTATGCGGAAACTAACTTGTAATACTAAGAAGAACAATGAATACTAAACTTTGAATATATTGATTGATAATATTCTGCCTAGGTTACAGAATAACTAACTATGAGATTTGTAATTGAAGTGCTTTTCTAACTATGCCGTAGGTTTCCTTTTATACACTAAGGAAACCCTAATGGGCTTACAAAACGCGTATAATGATAATGCATATCTATTCCTAATTTAACTCATGCATATCATAATAGCAGTACTAACTATACAAGACTAACAACACTAAGTATTAACTAACAGTACTAACTATACTGGCAGTACTAACAATGTACTGGCAGCACTAACTATTATAGCTAGCAGTACTAATAACTTAGACTATTTTCTTTAAACTTCAACAGCAGCACAATCTTGAACCAGCAGTATTAACTTCCAAAACTAACAGTAGTAACTTCAGAAGCCTTCAATTCCCAACAATCCTCCCCTAAACTTGATATTCACCTTGTTAATCATCAAGTTTCTTCAGTATCAGCATCTTGATCATCAGGAGGATGTATCCAAACACTCTTCTACTTCTGAAGTTGTGATCTTGTAAATCTGAGAAGCTCAAATGCCATCTCACTTTCATAATCAACCTCTAGTCTTCTATTTAGCATCCTTGAAAGCATTTCTTGAGTTAGAGGATATTTCTTCTCAATCATCATGTGAATAGCAACTCCAGTATTCATCAACAGTACATGAACTCCACATGAGTCAAACAATCTCCAGCTTATCAAGTTGTAGTCTTGTTGATTCTTCCATATTTCATCTTCTTCATTAGGCTCAAATAAGGTCTTCAGATCTCCCCAAAGTAACAAGTCATATCCTTCTGGACTTGTTGTCTCATATCTTTCATTTACCAACCTATGTAGATCTATCACATCTTGTCTGTCAAAATCATCAAGCATCTCACTGAATATCTTATAATTCTTGGAACTTCCATTTGCTCTGATGATTTGATAATACATCATAATTTCATTTAAAATGTGTATCTTCCAATCAACAGTTGGATATTTGGTGACCAGAGATTCAACATCAATAGTAACATCATCACTTGGAACTACATCCGTACTATCTCTAAGCTCCTCTTTTTCAGCATCATTATCCTCTTCTAGTTTCTGTTTCTTGGAACTTTCTTCTTCAGAATCTGCTCTTGGTCTCTTTTTAGTGCTTTCTGCTTGTTGTTGACTGTCATCATCTATAGGCTTAAAGTCATCAATCCACTTCTTCTCTCTTTCATATAACTTTTGAACTTCTTTAAAGTTCTTGTGCTTTAGTTATTGATGAGTGTACTTACCCATATGTTTAAGGTAAGTAATCATCCTGTTCCTGACTTCAGTTCTTGTAGGTGGTTTGTTCCTTATTGCCTCTGCTCTTTCTGCTTCTAATTGTTTCTTTCTTCTTTCAAAGAATTCTGCTAACAATCTGGCTCTTTCCTCAATTGTGTACTTTTCTTGCTCTTTATATGTCAGTCTTATAGCCAGTTCATGATCATCATCTATTCTGGCTTGAATTTCATCAAACTCTTCAGCTAAAGCAGCACTAGTAGCTTCTTCTTGCTTTTGTCTTTCTTTTTATGCTCTGTCCAACTCTGCTAACTCTTCCTCATGTAATCTTTGAGCTAACTCTGCATCACTTTCAATTTGAGCTAACCCTTGATCCCTTCTTTTTACTTTTACTGGTTTCTCAGGTTCTTCTTCAATCAGTACACCTTTACCTTTGTCTTTTGGATCAATGGTTGGAAGAGGTTAAAGTGTTTTAGTTGAACTGTTTAGTCTAGGAGGTTCTTCTTCATCTATGAGAACAACTCCTTTTTACTTTTCCTTTGTTTTCTCACTTCTCATCTTCACAAGTGTCTGAGCAATAGTGAGATCTTCATCACCAAATATAGTTCTTGTTGTAGGAGGAGTAGATGGAGTAGAAGCACTAACATTTACAGGAACACTGGTAGTACTAACTTCTGGCCTAGCAGTACTAACTTGATCAACAGTACTACCACCTTTTTCACTGCTACCCTTGTCTTCCACAATCACTTCTATATCAGCCCCATTAGTCAGGTTAAGCTCCTCTAATTTATCATCATTCCTCCCCTGTTTGGATGCATCCTCACCCAAACTTTTGTCAGTAGAAGTCTCAACTCTGCCTTTAAACAATCTTCTCTTTATAGGTTGTGGAGTTCTTGCCTTTCTCTTCTTTTCTAGCCTCTTGACCCTCAATTTCAATCTGGTGATCACTTTGTCTTGAGCAGTCTTTGCTTCCTCTAAGGAAAGAACCCTTTTTGTCAATGAGGTACAAGTTTCCATCAATTCTTAAATTAGTTCCATTCTACCCTCATTACTTCCAGGTGTGTTACCTCCTGAGAGAGGTGAATCATGGGGTGTAGGTGGTACAAAATCCGTCAAATCATCATGATATTCTATACTGTCCTCTCCACGTCCAGATGTGCTAACTTTTAAGAGAGGTTGGTTACGGGATGTTTTAGATGCAGTCCCAGGCCTAGTCTGAGCATATGTACCCCCAATGTGGTATCTTGGCGCCTAGGTCTGTCACCTGAACTAATTTCCTAAGAAAGAGGATCATTAGACATTGTTGTGGATTAGGTCTTAAGGATGTTATCACTATCCTGTGCTGCAACTAAGCTAGCATTAGTAGTGATAGCCCTTTCCACATTGTTACCCCCTCCTTATGGATAGCCTCATCTGCTTCATGGTCTAAAGGCACACTAGTCTGAGGTAACTCAGTGACCTTTTTGGCTCTCCTATGTTTTTGAGTCTTTCTTTGTTTTCTTTGATATGTAGATGGAGATGGGAGTATTTGCTCAATGTGAGCTT
>BQNB010110580.1:1443-22527 GCA_026074375.1 Tanacetum coccineum | reverse complement strand
TAAGAACCCTTATATTGTTCTTGTTTGATCTAGCTCCTTGCTAGTGTTTTAATAAATCGCCGTTCAAAAAAAAATTATAATCGGCATTCTTATAAGTATCCCTCCATTGTTCCAGCAAACTATTGGTGCCAAAACGAATCCTCTCTGAAGCCAAAAAATGAGCCATATCATTATCAACTGATTCAACTTCATCCTTACTATCTTGATCACCCGGATAATCAACCTTTTCAGAGGTTTACCTTCATCATTCACAAAAGTAACTTTCCCATCAATAATTAGTTTTTCAAGCTTCTCAATTTTATCAACAATAGAAGTACTATTAGTACTAGTTTTTATTTAAATATATACTGTATAACTTATGAATTACGAAGTACAAATGTGCATTTGTAGCCATTTAATATGTACCATCGGTTTTTACAAACCACTTAGTACGATTAGATGTAACTGGCGATATTTTGTGTTCAAATATTTAATATCATTAATTGCACCTATCAATAATACAGTTATACTATAGTATTAAACACCAAGATTGTTCCCCCGAGGTATCATAAATGCATTTATGGCTATGTCGCGTGTTTTTTCTTAATTTATGATATCCGTTTGCTCATCCACGAACCGGTGTATTAATTGCTAACCCGCCACCTAACCCTCCCTTTTGATAACAAGACATGTATCACAAAAAAAACGAACATACATCAGATCAATCTCTCCCACCTTCCCATTATCTGTGATTCTAGAAAAATTCCATCGCTCTCCCACTCCTAAAATCATATGGCTTATTTTCAGATCTATGGCGGTGATTAGGTGGTCATAATTTGTTGTTGCATTATTTGTGTTTGCATTATTTGGATATATATTTTGTAGCAACATTTATATGTGTACCATGACTCCAAGTCTCTAGCGTTTAATTTGTTAAACTAAAAACCATACGAAAAATTAAGCTAAATTTCGAATTTATTTGGAAATTAGGTTATTAACCATGTAGTAAGTGAAGATCTGATTCATGAATCAATGGAAGTAATCAAAGAGCTGTTTAACATGGCAGATAAGGGTTCACTTGACCCCACAAAAGTTGTAGATTGCATACATCGAGTTTCGACTATGACAATGAGTCGACCCACGTTTGGAGAGACATCTTAAAACACCCATGTCATCCTTTATAGGATTGGGCTCATCTGTGGCTTGAAAAGCCCTCCAAATACAGGTAACTAAGATGCATATTTATGTTACTAATTAAGATGCATATACATGTTATCTTGGACAAATGGCTAAGAAAAAAAGTGCTCTTTTTTATACAGAGATGTTTTAGGAAAGTATTCAGTTGAAATGAGGAATTTGTCATTAAGAATATTAGAGATGATCCGTGAAGGGCTTGGGCTTAAACGCGGGTACGTTGGGGATGCATTGACGGGTGTTCAAATGTTTTCAGTCAACTGCTACCCGCCATGCCCGGACCCAAGTTTGGCCTTAGGTATGTCAAAGCATCAAGACCCGAACAATATATTGACGTTTTTATGTTCTTAAAGTTTTTAGTCACAAAATTTTGTAGTGTAATGATCAATTTTGTTACTAGACGACTATTTAGCTTTGAATCAGAATAGCTATAATTGAGCTCATTAAGAACATGGCATTTGCTGCTTGGTTCCAAGTGCCTTCTGCAATGGCGTCATCAACGTCAACGCTGCAGTGGAACGACAACACCTTAATGCAGTTGAAGCCGACATCCAACACTTTTGCAATCGTATTAGCATATTTGCGGTCATTGTTTACAGGGAACACAAGACATGTAAAAATATTTAAACAATTTGCATTTGCTAATTTTCCATTATTATTCAAAAGAAACTAAGCCTGTATATTTTTCTATGATCATGACAGTGACTTGATTGCAGCTGTGTCGATCTCGAGTGGAAATAACTGTCCGGAAATGAGTATCATGACAGTGACTGATCTGCAACTTATTGAATATAGTGTTTGAGTGGATAATAACACGATCTTTGTAAGTTCCTTTGCTTTATTTTGAGGTGTTTCGATTTATAAAGTTGCAGCTACTATCCAAACGGCCTTTTATAAAGTTGCAGCCATTAACGCTTTTTGCAATCTCACTTTCAAAGTTGCAGCCGCTAATGGTCATGTCCAAGCACCTTCTAAACCAGATTTTTATAACGGAATGTACCCTTTTTTTGTCCAAAACGGCCCTCAAAAAGGCTCTTTCAGACAGTCCCATTTAGGCTTTTACTCGGACCTAATTATATACTTAATCAGATTCTCATTAACCTTGAAATGACCTGATTACGAAACTAACCAATCATATAACTTTAGTTCATGTATGTATGTAATCATGTACAAAAAGATTAACTTTGGTTGCATACTTAAAAACATTGCAACCATATCTCAAGTTCCTTCTGTTATATGTCTTCTTATGTATATGTATGCATTTATCATTTATGTATGTATGCATATTGAATATATATCTACGAACAGGTGTACTGCTGAATTCGCACATGTCGATTGTGTTAGTTTATGGACATAAATTAGTAGATGTGTGTTAGGATCGAACTCGAGATCACGGGATTGCACACTTTACGTATGAAGAGTAAATGTTTAATAATTATTTATAAAATGTTATATTTAATTATTAAATGCACAAAACATATAACAACCGTTGGTATTTAACGGAGAATGACTAACGACCGTTAACTAATTAAAGGAAAGGACTATAGATAGAATTAAAGAGATCAAAGATGGTTTTAGAATCCCCTTGGGATTGGGCCAACCGGATGAAGGATTAGGGTATCCTAATCCTTGTCTAACTTGCTCTCTAAGTTTTCCACACTATAAATAAAGGGCCTAGGGTCATTGTATTCTCATCTCTAGTATACATACAATACCCAAAGTCTTTTCTCTTCTCCTTTTGTGGCTAAACCGATCGGCAAACACCCCTTGTGGTTCGATCGAATTTTTTGAGTGTCAAGAAAATAGTTTTGTGTTTATTACTAGCATATCGTTTACTTGGTATTAGTACGTGTGTACAAGAACGTGTTTCAATCACACTATTGATTGAATCTTGGTTTGAATTACAAAAGTGTAAGAGGTTTTGATTCTTGTTTAGCTAGAATCACAAGGTACGCATACGTTTATATTTGGTTAATTAATTACATGTTATATGATCCTCTATTCGCTTCCGCATGTATACTTTGATGTTATTATTTAGTATGAATGTCATGTATGTTAAATTCCATCAGTGGCATCATTAGCCTTGATTAATGTGTAATTTATTACCAAAACACATTAAAAAATAAATAAAACGAATCTTGATTTGAGTTTTATTTTGTTAATCGTTTTTTAGGGTTTATAAATCGAACCCTAATTTTTTTTAGGCCGAATGCCTTAAAATTATTTTAGGGTTTGGTTTGTAATTATTGATTAAAAAACAAAAGATTTAACAGGTTTGTTATGTGTTCAAGTAATGGATTTTGTAGACAAGTGAATAATTGTTATGTTTAATCCATGAAAACGTGCATGTTTGGCATGAATTATAGTTGTTTATATATATTTAATTGTTAAGATGTAAATATAAATTAAAATTATTAAGTTTTATCACATGTAATATTTTGATAAATCTTAAATTGGGGAAGACTCCAATAAATATTAATGAATCAATTATGTGCAATTTGGTATATATTAACTAATGACTTACTGGCTGGTCTATTCGTCGAGTGCTTGGTGGCTCACTTGTACATAGATGAAAAACAAGTGAAAGTCATAGTTAATATACTGCATCATATTTATCCTTCAGTATTGATTAATTAATAGGGTTTGTAAAATAAGTTTGCATGTGGCTATTTGTTAACACATATTAAATTGTTATGTTATGTGTGTATCATTTAGTTGTATTATTTTATTAGAAATTACTTGTTTTTTTTTGTTTATATAATTAATGTGAATTGTTGTAAACAAAAGTGTAATTTTTTTTTAGAAAATAATACGGGGGCGGGATTTGGGGGGAAAACATTCTAATTCAATATATAAATTATGAATGTTTGAAGACGGTTAAATTTACAATAGTTTAGTTGATTGGTAATTTTAGTGCAAAATAGTTATAAAGGCTCATCCAATTTGACAAACTGTGTGGGAAGTTTAACGCGTCGCTGGCCGAACCCGACTAAAGAAGGAGGTCATGCTTCAGCGCTGACCGAATTCTCGGCTTGCTTATGTGCGGTTTCAAATTGGAGTTACTATTACGACTATTTAAAAAGTACAAATTACTTTAAGGTTGATTGCCTAATTTCACATCCGAAACACTAAGTCGAATGACTTATGCAAAAGTTACGTTGTGGTACAATAATTTAAGGGTACTTCTTTAATTGGATCATCCAATGGCCTCAACAAAATTTGTTTATTTATCATATTTATTGGAGTCTTCCCCAATTTAAGATTTATCAAAACATTACATGTGATAAAACTTAACAATTTTAATTTATATTTACATCTTAACAATTAAATATATATGAACAACTATAATCCATGCCAAACATGCACGTTTTCATGGATTAAACATAACAATTATTCACGTTGTCACAAAATCGCATACTTGAACACATAAACATAACATGTTAATCCTAGGGTTTCTAATCAAATTAATTACAAACTCAAACCCTAAAATAATTTTAAGGCATTCGGCCTAAAAAAAATTAGGGTTCGATTTATATAAACCCTAAAAAACGATTAACAAATAAAACTCAAATCAAGATTCGTTTTGTTTTATTTTTTAATGTGTTTTGGTAATAAATTACACATTAATCAAGGCTAATGATGCCACTGATGGAATTTAACATACATGACATTCATAATAAATAATAACATCAAAGTATACATGCGGAAGCGAATAGAGGATCATATAACATGTAATTAATTAACCAAATATAAACGTATGCGTACCTTGTGATTCTAGCTAAACAAGAATCAAAACCTCTTACACTTTTGTAATTCAAACCAAGATTCAATCAATAGTGTGATTGAAACACGTTCTTGTACACACGTACTAATACCAAGTAAACGATATGCTAGTAATAAACACAAAACTATTTTCTTGACACTCAAAAAATTCAATCGAACCACAAGGGGTGTTTGCCGATCGGTTTAGCCACAAAAAGAGAAGAGAAAAGACTTTGGGTATTGTATGTATACAAGAGATGAGAATACAATGACCCTAGGCCTTTTATTTATAGTGTGGAAAACTTAGAGAGCAAGTTAAACAAGGATTAGGATACCCTAATCCTTCATCCGGTTGGCCCAATCCCAAAGGGATTCTAAAACCATCTTTGACCTCTTTAATTCCATCTATAGTCCTTTCCTTTAATTAGTTAACGGTCGTTATATGTTTTGTGCATTTAATAATTAAATATAACATTTTATAAATAATTATTAAACATTTACTCTTCATACGTAAAGTGTGCAATCTGGTGATCTCGAGTTCGATCCTAACACACATCTACTAATTTATGTCCATAAACTAACAGTTTGTTCATTTTCCTCGGGTTTATGATGCTAGTTGCTTGTTTGCTTTTGCTTTGTTTTCGTTCTCTATCCTTGAGCAACACTCTTATGCACACGTACACTGGCCAGAGGTCCCCCGGAAGCAGTCTTTTTACTTCTGGGTTTATCTTGGAGGTAGGGGTAGGATCTGTCTACATTTCACCTCCCTCATACTCCGCTTCGGCGGGATTGGGTATGTTGTTGTTGTTGTTGTTGTTGTTGTTAGTGGAAAGTATATTTAAAAGTTGCAAGTTAATAAAAGCTTTTCGAAAAGGTTTTTGCATTGAAGTGTATTTGTAAGGCAGAATTTAAAGTAGGCTGTTCTTAGAGATGCCGAGAATTTACAGATATGCTTAAAAAAGCTAAGAGAATTTACAGATATGCATAAAAGCACCTAAAGAATGTAGTTTTAGAACATACACGCACACTGATCTATTACCTGGAGGAGATTCTGTAAAATGGATGCTTTGCAATTCAAGTCTGAACAGAAGAGCCAATACATCCTTTTCTCTCTGTGATGGATCAAAAGCAACAGACGTGCATGATTAGTTTTAAAACTAAGCTACAAATTAATACGGACTACGATAAATTATCTAGTGAAAAAGGTACATTTGTTCATCTACAATCTGCGTAAATAAGAAAAACTGAGATGAGGAATGGATACTTACAGAAATATACTGGATGACTTCGGTATTAACAACTATAGATGCAGATATACGCTTCGCAGGCTCGACAGAATATTCTGCTGTTACATTTCTTATTGTGCGTGTCTGATGTTGGATCGTAATGTTCAAACGCAATCAAAATATACCAAATGTAAAGATTTTCATATAAACTAATCTGTCATCATCATCTGCTTACAACATGTTCTATCTATTTATACATAATGAAAGGGTATGATTGAAGGGTCGTGATGGTTCGGATGAACCAACAGATGTGTCCCTTCCAAAATAACTGATTTTGCAACTAACTTTGTACAGCAGATTGGGATTAGCCCACTAATTGGGTTCGGCCCAATATTCTCCCCCCTAATCACAATCGTTGTGACGTAGATCTTTGGGGTTCTTCATGAGTGCTAGTGATCATCCTTATATCCAGGTTCATCATTGCTTCTTCGGTTATTTCCACCTTTACTGTTGTGATCTTCATTATGTCCATGTTGATCATATTTTTCCTTCATTGTTGTGATCTTCCTTAAGTCCAGGTTGATCATTGCTTTCGGTTGGTTATACCACCAACACTTTGCCTTCCTATTGGAGTTGTTGCTGTGTATATATCTTACTTTCGGTTATACCACCATCCAAGCTTTCACTGCCAACTCCTTGTTGTTTGATATCGTTAAGTCGAAGTTGAATGGAATTTCCTTCCATTCTTGATTCGTGATTCTTCTTGGTTAATGAACCATTCTGGTGCTTCTTCAATAGTTGCCATAAGTAATGTTGGTTCCAAGTCTTCTTTAATGAGATTGGATTGTTCTTCTTTTTTTGATGGACATTTGTTTGCAAAATGCCCATACTCCTTGCATTTGAAGCATAGCACCTTACTCTTATCATGAGTAAATTTATTTGAGTTGTTGTTTGTTTCTTTTTTGAAATTATTTTCTTGGCCTCGCGATTGGTTAAATCTACCATGACCACGTTTTCTGAATTGTTGGCCTTGATCTTCATGTCGTGTGAACAATAAACTTTCCAGAGTGTTCACTGGCCTTTTATTCTTGTATTTGAGTCTTTCTTCAAAAGTCTTCAGTCTCCCGATTGCTTCGTCTAGTGACATCTCGTCTAAATCTGAGTATTGTTCAATGGATGCAACAATCTGAAGGAATCTGTCGGGTATGGCATTTAATAATTTTCTAATGAGAGTGGAATCTTCGTATGTTAATCCGACGCTTGCTGCCTTGTTGATAATACCCGTCAACCTTGTAACAAATGAATCTATTGATTCATTTTCTTCCATCTGTAACATCTCAAACTCCGATTTGAGTGTTTGTTGTTTTGCCTGCTGGACACGGTTTACTCCAACGTGTCTTGTCTTCAAAGCATCCCAAACGGTTTTTCGCGGTTTTGTGTTTTGTGATTTGAAGCAATTGTTCTTCTGGTAAGGCTTGGTAAAGGAATGCGATAGCGGTTGTCCTTTTTGTTGTCTGCTTGGGTTTTTTCATTTGGTTCTATCATTTCCCATAAACCATTTGCTTCGAGGATGATTTGCATTCGAATTGCCCACGTTGTGTAGTTTGCCTCTTTCAACATAGGGCATTGAAAATGGGTTGTTGACCCAATTTCTTTTATCTTAGAAGTATCATCCTTCCCGGACATTTTTAAAACTTTTGTCTAAAAGTCTAAGTCTAATAACAAAAAAAAAATCCTTTATTTGTTATTTAAAAAAAACCTTTATTTATTATAATAGAATTTTATTTTGTACTATTATAATAGTTAATAACAAAAATCCTTTTGTTATTAAAAGTTTTTTTTATCTATTAGGACAAATTCTAAAAATATATTATGTGCAAAATAGCAAAAAACTTTAAAGAAAACTATATATATAAACAAAAGTGGAAGGGTTAATCGGTTTATTTTTGAAACCGGTTGGGTATTATATACCCGGTGCCCTTTTTCCTTATATTATGCACCTCCTTTTTTCTTTTTGGAGACCTGACGTGTTTCTTTTGTTCTTTGGAGAAAACGAGTCTCTATTGAGACCAGTTGGTTTTCTTCTTCTTCCTTCCTTGTGATGGTTAATCCGCCGATTAAAAGGCCGGTTCAACCGTCTTGTTCTCTGCGATCGTGTTCGTAACCACCGGTTCCCTTTTGATTGATGTGCGAAATTAGGGTTTCGCAAATTGGGGATCTTTGAAATTCGTTCGAGATATGGATGATTGTGGGTAACACGAATCGATTGAGGGTTCGATTAAGGGTGCGGTTCTTGTTTCCTTCAGAATCAGGTGTGTTCGCTCCTTTTGATTATGATTTGTGCCCCTTTGATGATGACTTTGTGTTATCTGATTCGATGTGGGTTTTTTTGTTTTGAATCTGTGAAAGAGATTCTAACCGTGCCTAACCCATACACAAAGAGAATGTTTGATTATTCTAATTAATCTATAAACACTGAGACAAAGTAAAAAATCATATGACACTCACCAAAGCTTGCAAGTTTTCAAATCTTTTTATGGTAGTGAGATTCCTTGGAAGTGAAGTAAGTGGCCATGGAGACACTATTAGAGCTTCTTTTCTATTAGGCAGTGCCTGCAGACCGTAAAATAAAAATATCAAGAATGTTTTGCTAGAAGTATTACAAATACATGATTAAACATTAGATTCGACCATTTCAAGAATGATATAATCAAATTAGATGCAACTTGATATTAGATGCATACTCGGACTTGCCTGCCATAATTCTTCGGTAACAAAAGGCATAAATGGATGGAGCATCTTCAATATGTTCTCATAAACGTATAAAAGAACTGCCTGTGATGTAGAAGCAAGTGCCTGATCTTCAGATTGGTAAAGATGAGCTTTACTTGCTTCAATATACCTACAAGGGAAGCATAAAATATTAAGCAACAATAATGATGAGTCTTGAAATGGGTCATCGAAGTAAACTATCAACGCGTCTGGTATGAACTGAATCAATTATCTGATATGATCCGACTCATTATCTAATGGATCCAGAGCTGACCATAGATGGACAGTGACACATGTGAATCCAGAATCCAATTAATACAATTATTAAAAAATAATACGTACCAGTCAGCGAAATCACCCCAGAAAAAATCATACATTTCCCGTGCAGCATCATTATAGAAATACTTGTCATAACTTGTTGTGACTGCATCAACTAGTACGTGCAATTTTGAAACCTGCATATCATATTAATAGGACGAGAAGTCAATTATACGCTAACATAGAATCATCCAAATAACAAGCTTATGTTGCATGTAAATTCATCATAGAATCTATCTTACCACCCAATATTCTGGTAACAGCAGCCCTAGCAGATGCTCTTCCTTATCAAACTAAGTAAATAAGTAAACTTTATCAGTAAACAGAAAAGCATAATGCAAAAAGGACATGGTCAAAGAGCATTAGATTGATACAGATTATGTTCAAGTTCTTTCATATCTCTGCAATATGATATGCACTTTCAAAATATAATTCACAGTTATTTACTAATTGTGGTGACAGGACCTTGACATGAGATATGAACAAACCTTATGGGCTAGTAGAGTTTCCCAAGCTGATGCATCACTTCGATCAGGTAGATTTTGCAGAACAAACTTGCCAGCGTTCCATAATTTGTTGGTAAATGCTTTATTAGATGTCAGCCTCTCAGTTGATAAATTTAGATCCTGGAATTAAGGAATAGTAATTTGCACGTTATTGAGCTAATGAAATATCAGAATGTACACTAGTAACAATTATCAGAAAAAAATGTATGTGGACTGATCAAAATACCTGGCCAACAGTTCCTAAAGCAAGTGTAAACCGCAGAGCATCAGTGCCAAACTCTTTGATAGTATCTAAGGGATCTATGACGTTTCCCAAAGTTTTAGACATTTTTCGTCCCTGAAACAGTTTCGATATATATATATATATAGAATTAGAAACGTTTCCATACAAATAAATTATATAAACGATAGGTTAAGTGTATGTGTATGATACTCACCTGAGAATCCCGAATAAGTCCATGCAGATAGACATGTGTAAATGGGACAGTCCCAGTTAACTCAATGCCCATCATCACCATACGAGCTACCCAAAAAAATAAAATATCATGCCTGTTCACAAATAGTGAAAATTATAAACTCTTAGTTCACCAACCTTTGGACCATGCTCTTTTCCGAGAAGAAAATCTTGTTCACAGTGAACAGCTCTTCCGGTGACAAAAATCCAATAACAGATTTTACACACATAATTTATACCTTTGTAATATAAGATTGCCATAGAACATACTTTCATTTACATCAGAGACGAGACAAAAGTTAAAAAAGAAATGATACTGACCAGATTGATGTTTTTATTTTGTAGTAAGGGTATGACTTGTACTTATTGATGCATAGGATAGTTTTACTTGCAATAATTAACAATTTTCAAAATGTTCACACTGTTCATCTACAGTGAATTTCCCAAACATGGAAAATCACCCCCCTCCCCCCTTCTTTTTCTTAACTTTAATACAGCATAAAGAGTTAAACTCCCTTAATTTTCAAAACATGCAAACTAACACTGTTCATGTTTAGATACATCCGGTTTAACTACACGACATTAATAGCTCGTTTGTCCTTTTTTATTTACACGCCCTTAGTATTTAAAAGATACCCTTTCAAATTTACTGATAATACAAAATAGCCAATAAACCCTTAAAATTTTATATTTTAATACGCCTTCAAGTTTTATAATATAACAAATTAACCCCTAAACCTATTAAACTCTGTGTTTATACGAGATACATCATTTTCTATTATTTGTTGACACTTCTTATTCATAAAGCATATTATTATTATAACTTTATTTCATAGCTACAATATTAATGTTTTTGCACCCGCTGTTGGAAAATAAGCTAGTGGTGACTCCATTTTCAATAAGAGAAATTTAGAGCATTGGGATGATAAGAAGAATCTGAACCGTGAGAGCCTATCACTTAGTCAAATAACATTCTATAAAAAAGAATTCAGAATATATAGTTTGTTACAAGCCAATGTAACAGACAGACAGCAAACAACAACATAAAAACCACGCATAAAGAACCATATACCTGTAATGATAAATCCGCAAAAAAGTCATCACTGTAAAGCAACCAAAACTTTTTTTTACGTATACTAAAAATATATGGAAATGGAAGAAGTGCAGATACACATACCCTGTCTCAAGCACTGATGTTGGGTAGAACCGTATTATAATCATCTCAGACACATCAGGCATCCCAAAGTACGAAGGGGCCATAAACAACTCCAAAGATTGCCACACGATATACTGTTACGGCATGTCATCAATGGCTCATAGAAGTATTACATAAAATCCAAATGTAGTAACAAAGAACATAATAAAAACAGTAAGTTCAAATCTCCATTAAGGTTTATCATCTAAACAAACCTTGAAAACCAAGTGTCAAGAACATCTGGATCTTGATATATCTCGACATTCTTTCCATACTTTTGTTGAGCTTGTTTAAGTGCTTCATCTGTACTCCTGGCAACTATATAGTCTTCTTCAGGGTCTTTACCTACAATATACCAAACAGGAATCCTGTGTCCCCACCAAAGTTGTCTGCTTATACACCAATCCTTAATATTCGATAGCCACTGATCATATATCTGAAAGTACCAAAACAAATCAAATAAGATATAAACTACAGAGCTCTAAATTATATATGAAACCACAACTATGTCTAAGATATGGTAAATACCTTATCAAATCTTTCCGGCATAATGGTTAATTCTCCTGTTTTCACTGCCTCAAGGGCCTTCTCAGCCAAAGGCTCCATGGTCACAAACCATTGTTTGCTCACCAGCGGCTCTATGATCTGGTTGCAGGAAAAATTAGCATATCTGGAACTAAACATCTGGTTACGAATAAACAGATTTGGCTTCTTGTTATCTGATTATTTAAAAGGAAATTAATCAATTTCATAAATATTTATTTACCCCTTTTTCGGCAATAATTGGGACATGACGACCAAATGTCATTGGAACATGAGTACCTTGGATCGCAATTAATGGTGACATGACGACCAAATGTCATTGGAACAATGGCAGACTTTCCAATATATTTAGCATATCTTTCGTCCTGTAAGGGTTGTAATTATTCCAACCATTAGTGGATGCGAAACATGAACATTCATGATGTAAGCAATTATACCTCAGGATTCACTGCCACAGCTGTATCACCAAATAAAGTTTCCGGCCGTGTGGTGGCTATAGTTAGGAAATCACTCCTACATTGTAATTCATGAAACAAATTTAATACCTTTTCAAATAAGCAAATACAAGTCAAATCATAACATGATATAAAAATATGCGCCACTTACTTTGAACCTCCAGCTATAAGATATTTGATATGAATATAGAGCACCAGGTTCTTCGAATATTCCAACTCCTAAAGACGCATGAATGACATTATAATTCCAGGAGCCTAAAAGCAGCCAAAATGTGCAGATACTTATCATATGTGATCAATATACCAAGTCACAAATGCGCGGTCTGTAAATTTGGGGACCAGTTGACCATGTAAGAGCCTACAAGAAATCAAATAAAGAGTTGACTATCGATCATGTTGTTTGCTACAATACAGAACACAAGTTAAACATACAAAAATGAGAATTTACAACATGAAATTATCCTTGATAGATAAGCCCTTTCTCATGAAGCTTGATGAAGGCCTCAATAACAGCTCCTGCAATAATAAAGAAATGACCTCCAATTTGTTAAGATGGCTATGATTTTGTTGCTGATATAAAAACAAGATAATACTGGAACACGCATTCAATGTCATTCACTAAGTAAAACATATGTATCAAATAAATGGGGGTGACAATGTGATAGAAAACGGTCTTACGGCTTAGCTGCTCATCAAGTGTGAAATGTTCTCTGGTCCAATCACAAGAAGCACCAAGTCGCCTTATTTGATTTGTGATCATTCCCCCATACCTTCAGATAAATCCAACATAGATATCAAAAATAGTAACAACTATTTTTCTGGAACGGAAATTAGTAACAAGCTCAGGGCGCGTTTAGTTAGGGGAAAACACCTTTGTTTTTCATAAGAAATTTTGTGGAAAACAAGGAAACAGAGATCGCGTTCAAATCAGTGTTTTTCAAAAAAAACCTCTACAAAACACAAAACATGCATTTCCCAACTTAAAAAGGGAAACTACAAAACACATTCTTTTTTTGTTTTCCTTGTTTTCTTTGTAAACCCTCTTGTTTTCTTGAGAATAGAAAACAATATCATATGAACGCATTTTCTATGTTTTGTGGAAAATCAAATCCTCTCTTTTTTTTTTACAAATCTGAAAACAAAAAACTAGAAATAAATTTCTCTAACTAAACGCACCCTCTATGTTTTAGATATTCCCTTCTGGTATAGTTATCAAAATATTACAAATTAAAACAACAGTGGGAACATTAGAAGCTAGAATTCCACAGTGGGCAAAAGAGACCTATTTTAGATTCTAATAACAAAGTGAAATGAAGATAAAAGACATACTTCTCCTTCCACTCCCAAACTCGTTTTGTGAACTCCTCTCTACCCAGTTCAGTCCTTTTAATTCCTTCAGAAGCCAACATTCTTTCAACGACCAACTGAAAGTGATGTTCATTAAGATACAATCGATAAGTAAACTAAGAATAGAACATGCAGAAATAGAACTAATAATATCTGCCTACGAGATCTCCATACATACACACATAGTCCAACAAGTCGATGATTCGTACTCTTATCTTATGGTGCAATACGGCAATATATAATTAATGATTGCGATTTTAAAATACTGGGTTATTTGTTATTATATAACATGGATCCCTTTGCCTTGGTGAGAAGGCACGTGATATATTTCTCAAACATTAGGACAAGATAGAAAATGTGTCAAAGAAATGATCCATCATGGCATATAATCATTTCAGATAGAACTTGTTAGCTTAGCTAGATGTTATAATAATTCAAATCATGGATAAATTTCAAGGTGGTTGTAAAATGTCATTAATTGTAAGTTGCTAAAAGACAGGGTTGCAAATGCAACAAAAAAGCATTATAAACCAAACCTGAGTCGCAATACCAGCATGATCAGTTCCAGGAAGCCAAAGTGTAGGCCTACCATTCATCCGATTGTATCTGATCATAATATCCTGAAAGACAATTACATCAAATTAAAATCTCAAACTAAAATTCTAATAAATAGTGCAATTTTTCTAGAATGAAACAAAAATGCATCTATTTAATGTAGTAAGCATGTACCAACCTCATGAGTAACAAACATGGCATGCCCCATATGCAACGAACCAGTCACGTTCGGAGGCGGCATTGTAACAACAAAAGATTCATTTCCCTTGTCGAAACTCGGCTTGAAATGCCCTTGTGAATCCCACCTAGAATTAATCACCGCAACCAAATAAATAACATAGCCTAATCCAACATGACAAATTATATAGTCCCCAAAGTCCCAAAACTATCATCCACCCAACAAAAACACATAGTTTAGTGAAAATGTAATCATTAAGGCTGCAAACCACCACCAAGTTGGCCTAGTGGTCAGCGTCGTGATGTCCTCACAAGAGGTGAACCTCACTAGGTAAACATCTTCGGGGTGGCTAGTAAAATGGTTCAAAAACGGGAATGTGGATAACCCGGTTAGGCCGTGTACATATGAGTCAAAAACTCACCCAACCTAAACGGGGAAAACCTCATATGTTTGTAATCACTAATCAATACGACAAAATGACATTGTTACCCTTTGGCCAATAATTAATGGATTCTTTTTCCGCCTTGCGGATAGTAACATAAATTATGGGTAATGTGGGAACTTTAGGGTGTAATTAGTTGGTGGAACATCTCATTTTTTCATAGGAAAATGGAAAAAAAGAAAACCTGTTTAGTCACACTTTTTTTTCCAACAATTAAAAAAAAATAAAGTGAAATTCTTACATTCCAAATTTTAACTAGAAAAAAGAAAACCCCAATCTACAGTTGTCCACTTTTTTTCTCTCTAACAAAAAGAAGACAGGGATTTCCCAATCTACCATTAAGTATCTCATTCTAACCCTAATCACCATCGGTAACATCTCCGCCTTCCTACCTCGCCGTTGCCACGCAGCAGGTAATCTTCTTAAAAAGAAAAAAATACAACTCCATCTAAACGGGTTGTCAAAATTCTCAACTCTTGTCTATAGAGAGAGAGAGAGAAAAAGAAAAAAAACCATTCTCTTGTCAAGGAATCTAGAAACGGAGAAACAAGAAAAAATTTCTACAACTAAACATAACCTTAATATTTTGACACTAGGTTTTCTATAAAAATGTATAAATAAAACAATATAAATGACAGTAATAAGGGGAGTGTTTGTTTTTAGAAAAAAAAAAGTCTGAACCACCTCTTATGTATGATTCGGTCAGACATTTTCCCATTTTTTTCTGTTTGTTTTCTTCCAGAGTTAAGAGGCTAAAAAGTCTAGTTAACCTCTTTTTCGGTCAGAGGTTGAGCAACCCCTGTTTGGCAAGAGCTTTTTTAAAGCTTTTTGTAAAGCTGTAAGCTTTTTGTTAAAAAATAATATCAACTTTAAGCTTTTATTTTAAACAAGTAGCTCCTACATGAAAAGCTGATTGATGAAGCTTTTAAAATTGTTACGAGCTGTTAAGTCTATAAATTACTGATATGCCCTCCAACCATAATATAATCTATTTAAATATGTCCTTTTAAGTCATTTTACATCTTATAATTAAAGTCAAGAGTTATGGAAAAAAATATACAGCTTGCAAGTTTTGCCAAACATATGTTAAAATCATCACATTTTCATGTAACATCCGCTCCGATAAAGAGGGCCAAGAGTCACATTTTGGTGTTCATATAAAAAACATATAAACGCAAGCGGGAAAAACTTTATTAAATAAAAATACTAAGTTCATGTAACAAAATGACTTCCAAAAGTATAAATTCCCAACAACGTCATAAATGAAAAGAGATCTCAAACGAAATAAGTCTTAAACAAAATCAAATCAAAGGATATCTATCAAGTGTAGATGGAGATGCTGATGATGTTGATGTACATCTCTATAGATCTATGATTGGGTCTTTGATGTATCTCACAGCATCTAGGCAAGATATTATGTTTGCAGTATGTGCATGTGCCAGATTTCAAGTTACTCCAAAGACATCGCATCTCTTAGCTGTAAAAAGAATTTTTAGATATCTTAAAGGCAAACCCACATTAGGCCTTTGGTATTCTAGGGATTCTCCATTTGAATTAGTTGCTTATACTGATAGTGACTATGCTAGAGCAACTCAAGATAGGAAGTCTACAATTGGAGGTTGTCAGTTTTTGGGAAACAGGTTAATATCATGGTAGTGTAAGAAGCAAACTGTGGTTGCCACTTCTACAACTGAAGCTGAATATATGGCTGCTACTAGTTGTTGTGGACAAGTACTCTGGATTCAAAACCAATTGCTGGATTATGGGTACAATTTCATGAATACTGTCATTAATATTGACAATAACAGTACTATCTGCATTATTGAAAATCCTGTTCAACATTCTAAAACAAAACATATAGAGATTAGGCATCATTTTATAAGAGATTGCAATGCTAAAAAGTTAATACAAATGGTTAAAATTCATACTGATTATAATGTTGCAGATCTTCTTACAAAAGGTTTTGATGCTGGAAGGTTTCAGTACTTGGTCTCAAGTATTGGAATGCTTAATCCTTAATGTCTACATCTCTTTATGTTTTTGTAAAAGTTTTGTAAAGGATTAGTACTGTTAGTCTTGTCAATTAGTACTGCTAAGTATAATTAAAACTGCTAGTTATACTTAAGACTGCTTGTTAAAACTGTTGGTCATACTTAATGCTGTCGAGAAGAAAATACTTTAGATTGTGTATTTTTGGCTATGGACTAACACCTGCAGGTTGATCATATTGAATACCTGATGTTGAATGCTTCAGCTTTGAAGAATTGGTTGAGGGAAAGTTAATGTTTTGGATAACAGTTTTTAACTTTTATTCATGGGTTATACATAAATATGGATCCTCGTGAATTCTCACATGTCTATCTAGTCTTTTCTAGTGTGCATGTGATGAATAGAGGCATGTTGTTGTATAATTATTAAAGACAGAGTTAATACTGTTATATATCTCTTACTACTACTAGGCAGAAAATTACTACTGCCATGCAAAAGTTAGTACTGCTAGGCACTAAAGTTATAACTGTTGAGCAAATTCTTATCCCTTAAAGCATTTTTTGAGGGGAGGCTACTTATTCATACATTCAAAGCATGGATGGAAGGATATGTAATATCAGAAAGTGTGTTAAAAAGAATCAAAAACATCTAGGCATGTCAAAAGAGGTCAGGACACCAAGATACCTCAGTCTAGTGGCCCCCCTGTAAAGGTTGGTGATGAGGCTGTCCATAAGGAGTTGGGTGACATAATGGAAAGGGCTGCCACTACTGCTTCTAGCTTAGAAGCAGAGCATGACAGTGGTAACATCAAATAAGACCCAATCCATAGCAACACTTAATGGATCAAGTTCTTAGGAAATTGGTTCAGGTAGTGGTCCCAGGTGCCAAGATACCATATTGGGGGATGTGGATGCTCAAACTAGGTTTGAGACTACATCTAAATAGTCCAATGATCCACCTCTCTCAAGAGGTTACACACTTAGAAGTAGGGAGAACAGTATGAAACTATTGGAATTAATGGAACTTTGTACAAAACTGTCAAATATGTTGCATAAAAACAGAAAGAGTGATTTGGTGAGCCAAAAGAAATGAGAGATTAAGTGAGCTTAAAAATAGAAAGAGAGATGTGTGAATAAAAACAGAAATAAGTGATTATGTGAGCAAAAAGAATTGAGAGATATTGGGAGCATAAAACAGAAAGAGAGCTTGTAAGAAGAATCAATTGGTGATAGAAGTCCTTTTTGGAAAGAAATTGAAGTTAGTGCTGGTAACTTAAAACTTAATGCTGTTAGTCTTAGGTTATTGGGTTACTTACTACTGTTAGGCATAACATTATGCTATCAGTTTAAGTTAATGCCGCTAGGCCTAATTTAGTGCTGCCAGTTCAAGTTAATGCTGCTGAGGGTGATTCTATAAATACTTCGATTCAGGGTTTCATTCGATCCTTTATTCGATTTCAATCATTCAAACACTCTCTAACCATAAACCCTAACTCAATTTCATCTTTGATCATCAAAACACAACACAATGTCAACCCTAACTTTTGCTGATACTCATAACATTGTTGCATTCTTGGAAAAACCTACTGAAAGTAATGGATTTCATGAGATTATTGATTTTCTAAATGCTAATCATATTCGTTATGCACTGACTGTTAATCCTACTATCTACACGTCTTGCATTGAACAGTTCTAGGCAACCAAAAAGGCAAAGACGGTTAATGGTGAACGTCAGATAGAAGCCCTAATTGATAAGAAGAAGGTGATCATCACGGAGACAAGCATTAGAAGTGATCTTCACTTGGAAGATGCAGGAGGTACTGATTGTTTGCCCACTGCTACAATTTTTGAAGAACTAGCAAGGATGGGGTATGAAAAACCTTCTCAAAAGCTTACATTTTATAAAGCTTTCTTTTCTCCGCAATGGAAGTTCTTAATTCATACCATTACCCAATGCCTTAGTGCCAAATCCACTGCATGGAATGGATTCAGTAGTACAATGGCTTCTTTAATCATATGCTTGGCTATAAATCAAAAATTTAATCTGTCTAAGTACATTTTTGATGCTGTGGTGAAACACTTAGATGGAGGGGTTAAATTTCTGATGTATCCATGATTTCTAAAAAATTTCATTAATCAACAGCTTAGTGATATGTCACATCATAAGAAGATTTATGTTAACCCTTCACACACAAATAAAATCTTTGCCCCGTGAATGTTAATTGATTTGGATTAAGGTTTGTTTGTTGTGAATTGAATGTCTTGAAAATTCAAAATCTTAAACTGACATGTTTCGCTTGCAATTGTGCATATTTCGCTTAGCTTGAAAGAAAAAAAATGCATATTTCGCTTTGCTTGGAAATTACGTGTTTCGCTTCAAACTTTACACATTTCGCTTGAAAACTGAAATTGCATATTTCGCTTGAATTTGAAACATATTTCGCTTGTACTCAGTCTTGCATATTTCGCTTGATGTTTAACATGTTTCACTTGGATTCAATACTGCATGTTTCGCTTACTGTTTAACATATTCCGCTTGAACACGTAACAAATATATTTCGCTTGAAATTCAAACAATTTGGCAGAGTTTCTTTCTTGAATATTGTAATATTTCGCTTGACTTCAGACCTGTATATTTCGCTTAACAAACATACATATTTCGCTTGAAAATTTCCTGCATATTTCGCTTAGCATACATATTCCGCTTGGGCTTGTCTTACATATTCCGCTCGGTGTCACTTTCGAGTGAGGACCACTTTTACTACCAAACAAGATGTCCTTGTCTTGTGAAGCTAAAATTGTGGATCTTGGTCTCCCTTGTATGACCGGTTGGGACCACAAAAAGGATAAGCCAATCACAAATAAGCTTCGAAAATAAGCAACCGAAATAAGCTTGAAATTTAGCAAAATAAGCTCCAAAATTTTGAAAAAGGAAAAACGAAGTAACAAGTTTTGTAACAAGAGAACATGTAGACCAAGTATTTCAAGGAGCAAACAAGTGAAACAAATAAGCCCCCCAAAAAATGTTGATTCGTGAGCTTATTATCCAAAATAAGCCACGATAATGAGCTTATATAACCACAAATGAAACACAAGAAGGTTTAGAACAAGTATAGCAAGAAGTAGATGGGAAAAAGCAAACCAATAAGCCAAATTTTTTTTCAGACTTGAGCTTATATGTAAAATAAGCCACGAAAAATTTTGTTTGAGCTTATTAAACCACAAAACAAACACAATATACCCGAGGCTCTGATACCAAATGTAGGTAACCCAAGAATCACTTCCACTTCATAATGATGAACAAGAAAAGTAAGATTGGATGATGAGAAGAATTGTAGAGAGAGAAACTAGAAAGAGAAACTAGGGAGAGAATAAAAATGGAGGTTGATTAACTTGCACAAACACAAATGAGACCATCAACCCTCTTTCCACACATGGAGAGGGGTTTATATACCCTAGATGGGCCGGCCTTAAAAAGGCTTAGTGGGCCGTAGGTTTGAAATGGGTTGGTCTCGAGTTTACTTGGGCTTTCGCCCGATACACATGACCGGTTAGCTTACATTTAAGAGCCCGTTTACCCGTCTAGCCTATTACAACATTTAATATATAAATACTTTATCCTCGTCGGAAAAAGAGAGGAGTGTGTGTGTAGGTTTATAAATAAAAATGAGATATCCTCATTTGTTTCATATATATATTTGAGACTTAAAAAAACAAAATAGAAATTGTAAAATAGTTTAGGACGGTTTAAGTAAATATTACCATAAGGACCAAACGTGTAAATTTTATTAAATAATAGTTCGGGACTCGTTTAAGCTACTTAACGGATGTTTCAAAACATGAAACTTGCGCCATTGCGTTCCAAATGATTTTTCCAACAAAAATGAGTATTCACTCGACTATTATTGCATAAATGTTTTATAACATTTATTTAAAATGTTTATTATTGGTTTGTTTATCACGGATAAACTTTATCCGTAAAATAAACTTTAACTTAAATCTTCGCGTTTTTAATAAACGTTTTTGAAGTAAAATGTTAAATAATTTATTAAATATTTTTATTTACTCCCTTCGTCTCTAAATAACTGTCCACTATTGACTTTTGAAGTCATTCATCTTCAACTTTGACCTTAAATTATTTTGATTGTGTTATATAATACTTGATGCAAA
>BQNB010110579.1:0-22528 GCA_026074375.1 Tanacetum coccineum | reverse complement strand
GCCATCACCGATTGAATAGCAGGAGCACTACCTAGCGATACGGTTAAGAACCCGAAACTGAGTACTTCCCCAGTTTTGTCTGCTCATTATTACCCAAATATGGACCCTTAATGCTCAAACAATATCCACGGTTCGATCAACGTCGTCACAATCCATCCTGGGCAACAAAGCGACTCCTATGATGATAGAGCAAATAGAATGAGGAAGAAGAAAAAGACATCATAGAAAATATCCATGCCAACCCTTCCACACCACCCGTTCCATCAGTTTCATTCATCACTAAAAAATTCCTCAAACTCAATTCATTCTTCGCACCGAGGTCGTTTTCACAAAGGGAGGCGATGGAGAAGTCATGTTTATTGAGATAATTAGAAAGAATGATGACTCTCGCGAAGAAGGTCCTGAAGAGGAAGGGAGTACAACAACCGAAAGGATAAGAGTAGAATATTTTGACATATTCCCAACTAGGAGTGAACTAGCATATCATAAGTACCTTATATGTGGCCCAATCCCTTCAATATTTCTAAGAAGCCTCATCATCACGAAGGGATGCCCATCGAACCTCAAGATACCATGCAACATTGGGCATGTGCGTGTGGAAAAAGCCTACACTGACCCTAACTCCCCTCTAAATATCATGACCCGAATGATGTATAATTAGATCATGAGGAGAAAACTTACCCTAGGGAAAACTCGAATAGAGGAGTTAGCAATTTCACAGGAAGGATTAAAGGAATGCATGTTTTCATAGGAAACTTCACATATGTCATAGACTTCATGATTGTCGAGCATATTAGTTCAATCATAGACCCTAGGTTGTCACAAGTAGTGCTAGGGAGGCATTTTGTTAAAATATCGAACATGACTTATGACCCACCCAAAGGTGTAGTTAGGTTCACCAACGGGACCAATAAAGTTTCCTATAAGATGCCCCATAAGATAAAACAGTACAACTCACTGCCAGACTTAGAAAAAGGGCACACAAAATCAGTCTACCTTAGGAATGATAAAGATAAGAGAAGAGGAGTAGAGTATGTAATGAGCAAAATATTAGGTTTTTACAAAGAATGCCTAGAGCTTGGACCCGAATATGTGACTGGAATGGATGACGCAGGAGAAGTCACGTAAGGACGTGTGACTTCAAGTTTAGCTACAAGACTCGTAAATAAGAGAAAGCGCTTTTATGGAGCAACCCAATATTTACTGTCCTCTATTAGGAGAGTGATCTTTGTGTTTTTAATTTTTTATTGTTTGTTTTATTATGTTTAAATTATTTTGTAATCATGCTTTGTTTGTTTATAACTTCGTTTTATTTGCAATCAAAGGTATTTTACAACAAAATAAGTGTAGGGGAAATATCCCGTTTTTAGAACCAAATTCAAACATTCAAAATAAATTGTTTAGATTAATTCACGTCAGTTTCGAGTCAAATAATTGTAACGATTAATTCCAGGTTATTATGCAGTGCTTTCTTCAGATTTGACTAATAAAATTGCGTGCAGGAAATTTCTCATTAAAAACGAAGAAGAAATTTTCAAAGATGCCGGAGACGATGTCAGGATTTATCCTGATAGCGTCGCGTCTCCAGCTATGTAAAAATTTAATATTTTCAATTATTTTTGAAAAATAAAATGTGTAATATTTAATATTTGTAATTCTTTTGTAAACCTGCATAAACCTATAATTATATCATTACTCTCATCCTATCTTTACTGCTTTCATTTGAGTTAAACCCTAAAAACTCTCATTATATAATTATCTATCCCGCTAGATTTTATGCGTGGTATATGTGTCTTTGTCCATTAGAATACAGGTTATTATTTGACGAGAAGAACTTGGAATTCTTAGGAAGTTTCATTAGATGATTCTTGGAGGACGATTTAACCAGTTATCGCATGTTTCTTCTCCATTATTGAGCAAACCAGGGGAGTACTAGTTTCTTCTACTTCTTTTCTTTTCCCTTTATTCGTTTTTACGGGTACTTCTATAGAACATTGAGGACAATGTTCAACTTAAGTGTAGGGGGAAAATAATCCTTAGAAACTATTCTTTCATTTGCCATTTGCTTTGTCCTTAAAGTGATGGGTAATATATCGAAACATAGCATAAAAAGGTAATTTTGACCCAAATTTAATTTTTTTATGACACATACCGACGAAAACCAAGTATTAATAGCGTCTCATGGATAGGAATGTGTATGACTAGCACAAAAACCCTCAAAATTCCACCCCAAAAATGTGAGGTTCGCCTTTAAATCTTTAGGAATTCGGATATCCATTATTGATACTGATGTGTGCTAAAACACACTTCCTTATTACCCCGAAAAACACGATTAATCTGACTAAAAATGCTAAAATATGAATAATTATCGTGCAAATATGTTTGTTTGGTGTTTTTATGTCTTGTAGGTAAAAAGGATTGAAAACAAAATAAAAATGGGTTTATTCGAGTTCGTTTCGATCAAGAGTGCTTATTAATCAAGATCAAGACATAGTCGAAAAAATCCCCCGAGCATGCCATTGGAAAGAGCGCGAAATTTTGAGTCTGACGGTGTCTTTGTTGCTTATTAGGCCAGCCCTGTAACCCATTTTATAGACTGGGCCAACCCAATTCATTACTAGCCCAACAAAAGCCCAAATGAATATTTGATAAAATATGAGATTATATTGTGGCTGCTGACGTCATGGTCACATGCCTCTAAATAATTCATGAATGGTCATGTGACCATCCACTACTTCTCCATCATCCATCCAAAATAGGACGCGTGGCATTCCCTTTTTAATCTCAATTGTTATCAACTAAGAGGACACGAGGAATGAGTGTGAGATATTTGCATTTTTATTATGCATTACAAAGGCTACGTGCCTCTCTCTTATTGGTGGATCGGTTCCTGACAGTCTGGTGATCCGAGGTCACACGATTCCAAGCCAATGATTGGCTGATAATGATTGGAGGCGGTTATGCAAAATTTTCACTTTCACCCCTTGGGCTTGGCTATAAAGAAACATGCTCCCCTCTCATTTTTGATAATTAGGATCTTAGTTTAGTTTTACTCTCAAGTTTTTAGCTTATTTTAGTATAATGTTTAGCTTATTTTTTACTTATTGTAAAAGCTGATTTCATCAGCTTATTTAGATTATGTAACAAGATTTGTTTTAGCTTATTTGAGATTATATTTGGTGATTAAAGTGCTTATATTTTTTCCTTTTCCTTCCTACGTTTTTAAGCTTTTCGATAAATAAGCTCACTCCTTAAGCTTATCTTCTGAACTTATTTACCAGCTTATTTGTGAATAAGTTTGATAAACCGAATAAGCTTCATAAGAGCTTAATCAATTTTTCTCTTTTCCTAAATAAGATTTCGGTTGATAAGTTTATATAATAAGCTAAGATTTAGCTTATTTTCGGTTATAAGCTCTTTAGTTTTTCTTAAAGCTCTCTCATATAGATCGAATAAGCTGTTTAATAGCTTATTCATTTTGGTTTGAGCTTATATAGTTTGAATCAAGATACGGTTTAGATTGTTTGGTTGTGAAGGTGCGAATAATATCATTTGTGCTTATTCAGTTTTATGTTGGTTTATTTGTATGTTAGGAGTGCTTATTGATGCGGTATGTGCTTATTAGGTTTAGATCTCAATTAGTTAATTAGATTTCATTTAGACTAAAGCTTTTAGGCTTATTCGTTCATTAAATAAGCTGTCGAGAGCTTATGATTGTTGTGGCTTATTCAGTTTAGTAAAATTAGTTTGGTTTAGCTTATTGTAGTTTCGTAATTGTAAAATTTGTTAAGCTAGAGCTAAATTCTACTGATTGGGCCTATGTTCGGTTTGTAGAAAGTCACTATAGGGCCACATTTGATTTGTTTGGACCAAGTTTGAATAGTTTGGGCCTAGTCTTGATCTCTTTGGGCCTTTGTTAAGTTTGTGGATTGGGAAAATAGATACCTGAAATTTTGGAATTGTGATGAATTTTTATATTTCAATTAACAGTTTTGTAGTTTGATTTTTGTGATGGAACCGGTTCAACTCATAGACGTGGTGCTTAAAGGGTTTAATATGCTAGAAAGAATTTGATTATTTTCTTTAGCTTATTAAATCGGGTGGTTATCGTTTATTTGCGGTTCTTCATTTCGGTTCAATTTTCTCTCCCTTTTCAATTCATTAGTGTCGAATTATTAGTATAACATGTTTAGATTTGTTAATTTGATCGTTATGCTTAGTGAGTAATTTATATTTGTGCTTACTAAGTGATATTGTGAATTGGAAATTAAGTGTGGATTTGAAAAAGGTTTAGTTGATTAATAATTTTTCGGATTATTTAGATTTGTCATTTGGTTGTTTGAAGGGAAAAATCTAGAAAATAATCAAATGACACATCTAGTAATTAGTATCTTTATAAGGGATAGTTTTCAATATAAGCCAACATTATGAGAAAATAATATTTTCTAAGGAAATTAATTCGTTAATTAACCTTAATTCACACTTAAGGAACTTTTCACGTCACTTAGCAAGCATATTCATCTTATAAATCTTTTTAGATTATTTTAGCATAATTCTCGTAGTTTAATTGATTAGTATAATTCTAGTATTAATATTAGTATAATTTTTAGTATTAAAAATAGTTTTCTAAAAGTAGTTTAAATTCTAAAATCAAAAATCTAAAAAGATAATCAAGCATTTTACTTCAAAACATAAGCGTGGTTTTCAATTCAAATCTTAACGTAGATTACGACATTTGGAAGAATAATATTTACTTTTCCTAAAGTGATTATTATTTCTTACGGGAATTACTATATATATATATATATTACTCGACACGTTTCGTACGTATCAGTTTTTGGCGCCGCTGCCGGGGAGATTTTGTTACGATTATCACGTTTTGTTTCATGGTTGATGCCTTGAAGATCCTTCCTTCTTGAAAGTTATTTTTGTTTCTACTAAAAATATACAAATAATAAAATATATATAAAAACAACAATAAAATCCAAAAATATTTTATTTTTAATATCTTTGTTGGGAATTATATTTGAGTTGATAAGAAAAAACATATGAAAGATGTAGGACTTAAAAGGCAAAGGAAGAATTCTTCAAAAGATGGAAGATTTTTAAGATTCTGAAGATAAACTTAAATGATTAAAAGATTTATTAATATCTTTATTTGTTCTTATCCTTTGTAAACCTAATATCTCTATTATATAAAGATAATAAGATCATAGGATATAGTGTACAAGTACGTGAGTTCCATAGTGTAAACCAAACGTGTGTGTGTGTGTGGTGATGTGTGTGTATTCCATGCGTAGAGATGTAGATGCCATATATTAGGTTTAGCCTTAAGGATCTTATGATTCCTATTATAGTTCATTGATGTAACCATATTATTCTGATCAAATAATATTAGGGCTTGGAATGTTTGGTAAAACCTTGTTCATAACATTGTTCTTTATGTATTAATTCCGCTGTGCAAATATGTTATCAATGTTATTATATCCTAGATGGCTTAAACGGTCCTAGAAGATTATCAACGATTATTTAATCTTCACAATCGGTATCAGAGCCAGTGGGCTCGTGATATCTAGGATCTACAAGGTGTTTTAGTGTCGCATCTATCCAGAAAAAGAGGTACGAATTTTCTGTCTTGGTTATCATATCGAATCTGGTGACTTTGTTAATACTGCTGATGTTTCACATGATTGGCTTACACCACATAACAAATGGTCATCAATTCACCATGTCTAACAGACAAGAAAGAATTGACTATTCCAGGGCAAACGGCAAATGGTAAAGAATTCTTAAATCTGTTGATGGCTAGTAGTTTGCCAAAAACTATAAGTACGAAAGTTTGTACTGCTAGCACAAACTTAGTACTACTAGCCTAACTTAGTTGAGTGCTTGTTACCGTTACTACTGTTAGAGGCATAACAGATTTTCATTAATTAATTATAACCGTTGAGATATTTCCGCTAACAACTTGCATATAGGGGTCTATGATTTGGAAAATTCTTAATATTTCTTTTCCTTATAAGATTTCTTCCTCTTAAAGATTCAAGATTATTAAGTCGGTCAAATCAAAACCCTATGTGCTCTTTATAATATCTCAATTAACTTTTACAAACCCTCATACTCTCATTAACGATCTTAAACCCAAAATCTTTTTCACCAATCACTCACTAAATGGCTGATTTGAAATTTGTCGATCAACACAATATGGTAGCCTGTTTGGAAAAGAGTGATGAGAATGCAAAGTTTCATCAGATAGTAGACTTCCTTTCTACATGTTCAATCAACTATGCTCTCAATGTAAGTCCTACTCTATATGCTTCTTATATTGAAAAGTTTTGGAACACTACTACTTCTAAAATAATCAATTCAGTAAAGCAAATACATGCTATTGTTGATGGCAAGGCTGTAGTTATATCAGAATCATCAGTGAGAAGTGATCTTCTCTTTAATGATGAGGATGGTGTAACTTGCCTCACAAATGATGAAATTTTTGAAAACCTTGCATTGATGGGATATGAACAACTTTCAACAAAACTTACTTTTCAAAAAGGTTCATTCTCTCCACAATGGAAATTCCTAATACTATCATCCTTCATTGCATAAAGTCAAAAGCAACTGCTTGGGAATGAGGTTTCAACTAATTTTGCTTTATCCGTTAATATTTTTTGGCAAAGGGTCAAAAACTTAAATTTTCAAATTAATTTTTTGAATGGTATGTTTAATGAACTATGGATTCAAAGAAGTATATTAAGTAATCTAAGTTTTTACAACTCTTTTTGAATAACCAACTTAAAGATTTACCAGAACCTTTGAATGATACATATGTGACACCATGCCATACTAAAAAGGTTTTCTCAAATATGGCAAGGAAAAGTGTCAATTTTTCAGGAAACATTACTCTACTTTTTGCCTCTATGTTGGTGTAAAACCAAGCACCTGAGGGTGAAGGTTTAATAGTACACCCTGAACCCCAACCCACACCCTCTACCTCACAACCAAATGTCATAGAACCTCAAATTGCATCACTTTACATTGAAACAAGCACACCAAACTGCAGTATCTCAAATTGTTTTTCATGAAGCTCACATTGAGCAAATTCTCCCATCTCTAACTACTTATCAAAGAAAAAGAAAGACTCAAAAACGTAGGAGAACCAAAAAGGACACTGAGTTACCTCAGACTAGTGTGCCTCTAGACCATGGAGCAGATGAGGCTGTCCATAAGGAGGGGGTGATAGTGTGGAAAGGGCTATCACTACTGTTGCTAGCTTAGACCACGGCAATGCCTAATGTTGACATTCCTCAGGGAATGGATACAGGTGGCAGTCCCAGGCGCCAAGACACCATGGGGGGTACTCCTGCTCAGACTAGGTCTGAGAGAGTACTTGCACAGCCCAATGAACCACCTCTCTCAGAAGGTCACACATCTGGAAGTGGGGAGGGCAGGATGGAACACACTTTTGAATTGACGGATAATGTACCATCTACACCCCATGATTCACCTCTCCCAGGAGGTTACACACCTGGAAGTGATGAGGGTAGAATGAAACTAGATGAATTGATTACTTTGTGTACAAAACTGTCAAAACAGGTGCTTGACTTGGAGAAAGAAAAGGATGCTCAAGCTGTGGAGATCCTCAACCTAAAGAAAAGAGTCAAGAAATTGGAAAGAAAAAGAAAGTCAAGCATCTCACACCCAAGAAGGAGGAAATACAGACAAGTTGAGACTTCTTCTGATGATGATTTGGATGAGGAGGATGCATCCAAACAGGGGAGGAGAAGTGACAAGTTAAAGCCAATGTTCAAAGATAAGGATTTTGAAGAGCTTGATGATCATATTGAAAATGTTGAAGAGGAGACAGTTGATGCTGCTGCAACTGGAGTTAGTACTGTTAGTGCACCAGTTAGTACTGCTGGTGTAACTATTAGTACTGCTGAACCAAGGACTCCTCCTATAACAACAACAGTCTTTGATGATGAGGATGTCACTATGGCAATGGCTCAGACATTGATAAAGATGAAGGAACAGAAAGCTAAGGAGAAAGGAGTTGCTATTACAGATGTAGAAGACTCTTCTAGAATTGTCAGACTTGTCAGATCAATTACTACACTTCAACCTCTTCCAACCATTGATCCTAAAGACAAAGGTAAAGGTGTACTGATTGAAGAAGAACCTATGAAAATCAAGATGAGAGATCAAGGTGATTTGCAAGTTTAAGTAGATGCAAAGTTAGCTCAAAGACTTCATGAGGAAGAATTAGCAGAGTTGGAAAGAGCACAACAAGAAAGACAAAGGCAAGAAGATGATGCTAATGCTGCTTTAGCCAAAGAGTTTGATGAAATTCAAGCCATAATAGATGCTGATCATGAACTGGCTGTAAGACTAACACATGAAGAGCAAGAAAAGTACACAATTGAAGAAAGGGAAAGATTGTTAGCAGAAATCTTTGATCAAAGAAAGAAACAATTGGCAGCAGCAAGAGCAGAGGCAATAAGAAACAAACCACCTACAAAAACTCAAGTCATGAACATGATGATTACTTACCTCAAGCATATGGGTAAGTACACTCATCAACAACTAAAGAACAAGACTTATGAGGAAATTCAAAGATTGTATGAAAAAGAGAAGAGGTGGATTGATGACTTTTAGCCAATGGATACAAAAGCTATTAAAGACAGTAAAAAGAAGGTTGATAGTAGTAGCAAGCAAGCTAGGGGAAGTAGAAAGAAAACACATGCCAAAAAAAGAGCAGGTGAAAAGAAAGGTGAAGAAAGTGCTAAAAAGAAAAAGCTAGAGGATGTTGTAGAGGAATAAGAATCAACAAAGTGTGATGAAGAAGCAGCTGCAGACTATGAGCATGAAAAGGAAGAATTAAGAATGTGGTTAACAACATCAACTAGTACATTCAGACCAGTTAATACTGCTACCCATACAAATAGAGTGAATGTTTCAAAATTAAGAACAAATGCTTTTCATAAGTCTCATTCACCTATTAGAAGGTCTTTTTATAAACCAACAACACCAAATACCAGGATTTCAAATGAAAAAGTTAATACTGTCAGAGTAAATGGTGTTAATACTGCTGGGCAAACAGCAGTTAGTGCTGTTAAGGGAAATGGGGTCACTGCTGTTAAGGCCTCAGCAGGTTGTGTTTGGAGACCTAAAATGACTGATTTAAACAATGTCTCCAAAGACAATAGTGGATCATGGGTCTCAAAAAGAGTAAATTATATAGATCCACAAGGCAGACTCAAGTCAGTAGTGGCTTGGGTCCCCAAGAGACACTGACTCTCTTACTTTTGTGCAGGGAAATCCACAACAAGCTTTGAAGAACAAAGGAATATTTGACAGTGGATGTTCCAGGCACATGACAGGGAACAAAGACTTCCTTATTGACTATCAAGACATTGATGGAGGTTTTGTTGCCTTTGGTGGAAGTGCTAGAGGTGGTAAGATAACAGGAAAAGGAAAGATAAGGACAGATAAGTTAGACTTTGAAGATGTGTTTTTTGTCAAAGAACTAAAGTTTAATCTTTTCTCTGTCTCACAAATGTGTGACAAGAAAAACAGTGTTCTTTTCACTGAAACTGAATGTCTTGTTTTGTCTCCTGATTTTAAGCTACTTGATGCAAACCAAATACTGCTTAGAATCCCAGGCAAGCAATATGTACAACTTTGTATTTAAGAAGGTTTGTTCCTTCTGGAGATTTAACATGTTTATTGCAAAAGCCAAATTAATGAGTCTAAATTATGTGCATAGGAGGCTGGATCAATGTGAATTTTAACAATGAATAAACTTTGTGAAGGGAAACCTTGTAAGAAGGTCTTCCTTAAATATTTTTGAACAAATGAACATACATGTGTTTGCTTGTCAGAAGGGAAAGCAACACAAAGCCTCCGTGTAAGGCCAAGTTTTTGAGCTCTATCAGCCAACCCTTATAGATGTTGCATATGGACTTATTTGGTCCAACATCTGTTAGGAGTATCAACCATAAGACATATTGCCTTGTAGTGACTGATGACTTTAGCAGGTTTAGCTGGGTTTTCTTCTTAGCCTCTAAGGATGAGACTAGTGGGATTCTTAAGAGATTCATAACAGAAATAGAAAACCAATTAAACCATAAGGTTAAAGTAATCAGGTGTGATAATGGGACAGAATTCAAAAACAGGGAAATGAATGAATTCTGCGGATTAAAAGGGATAAAAAGGGAATTTAGTGTTGCTAGAACTCCATAACAAAATGGAGTTGCTGAGAGAAAGAACAGGACTCTGATTGAGGCTGCTAGGACTATGTTAGCAGACTCACTTCTACCTACTGTATTTTGGGCTGAAGCAGTTAATACTGCTTGTTGTTCTAAAATGGTTTTTTAGTGACCAAGCCTCATAACAAGGACACCTATGGAACTTATAAAAGGCAGACCGACCAAGCAGAAGTTTCATAAGCCTTGGATGCCCTGTTACTATCCTAAATACCCTAGACCCCTTAGGCAAATTTGATGGGAAGGCTGAAGAAGGGTTTTTAGTGGGGTACTCTGTAAATAGCAAAGCTTTCAGAGTATTTAATTCTCAAACCAGAAAAGTTGAAGAGAATCTGCATGTAAACTTTCTTGAAAATAAACCAAATGTTGCAGGACAAGGACCTAACTGGCTTTTGACAATAATTCCTAACAATCCATGAATTATCAACCAGTTACCTGCAGGGAATCAAACTACAAAAATGCATGTCCACAAGAAGCAAATGGGTAATACAGGTTTAAGCAAAGGTTGATGTTGGAAATTTTGAAGAAAATAAGTGTCTACTCAACAAATATATTTTGTTCCCCTTTATTTATGGTTTTGGGGTTCTATCTCTTCAATCTAAAGAGATTCAGATGAAAATGATACAGATGATGATTCTGCTGTGAATCTCCTATAGACAAAAACCAAGCAAGTGAGAATGAACAAACTTGAAGATAATCTTGAAAAGAAATGATGAATCAAGAGAAGGAGGCTACAAAGCAATCTGATGCTGTTAGAAAAGAGTTTGAAGCATAATGTAACAGGCAGAATCTTTCAGGGGAGGCTACTAAAGCCAACAACACTGACAACTTTAATACTATTAGCACACCAGTTAATGCTGCTAGTGCATCGAAGACCTATAATGAAGCTGGACATCAATGTTCCACTTGGTGGATCCTTTTCCAAATGAAACTCCAAATGCCTGATTTTGGAGAAAACTGCTGAAGTTCGAAAATATTGGCTTTTTTCAGTGCTTATGATGATGATGATTTAGACACTTGCAATTCTCCTTATGCTAATCAAGTTGTGGGTGCAGAGGCTGATTTCAACAACATGGAATCTTCCACTATTGTCAGTCCTATTCCTACAACTAGAGTACACTCTATTCATCCTAAAGATCAAATAATTGAAGATCCAAAGTCAGTAGTACAAACAAGGGGCATGTCAAAGAAGAATTCTAGAGAACATGCTATGATTAGCTACATCCAAAAGCAGAGAAGGTAAAATCACAAAGATTTCCAAAACTGCTTATTTTCCTGTTTCCTCTCTCACCAGGAACCCACAAAGATAGCTCAATCCCTTGATGATGAAAGCTGGGTTGAAGCAATGCAAGAAGAGCTGCTTTAGTTCAAGATTCATAAGGTTTGGACCCTAGTTGACTTACCTTATGGCAAGAAAGCTATTGGCACAAAGTGGGTGTATAGAAATAAGAAAGATGAAAGGGGGATAGTAGTAAGAAATAAAGCTAGGCTGGTTGCACAAGGATACAAACAAGAAGAGGGTATAGATTATGATGAGGTTTTTGCTCTTGTTGCTAGGATTAAAGCAATCAGGTTATTTTTGGCCTATGCATCATTCATGAATTTTCTTGTGTACCAGATGTATGTCAAAAGTACCTTTCTCTATGGTACTATTTAAAAAGAGGTATATGTAAGCCAACCTCCAGGTTTTGTAGATCCATAATTTCCAAAAAAGGTTTACAAGGTGGAGAAAGCCTTATATGGACTACACCAAGCTCCTAGATCTTGGTATGAGACTCTTTCTACCTATACGCTAGATAATGGATTCTATAGAGGTCAAATTGACAAGACTTTGTTCATAAAGAGAGTCAAGGGTGATATTCTACTAGTACAAGTATATGTAGATGACATCATCTTTGGTTCCACTAAAAAGTCTTTGTGTACAGATTTTGAGCACATAATGCACAAAAGTTTCCAGATGAGTTCAATGGGGGAGCTCACTTTCTTCTTGGGTTTACAAGTCAAGCAGAAATAGGATGGGATCTTCATTAGTCAGGACAAGTATGTTGGTGAAATCTTGAGGAAATTTAGTTTTTCTAGTATAAGGACAGCCAGTACTCCTATGGAAACCAATAAGGCTTTAACAAAAGATCAAGATGGTGAGGATGTTGATGTCCATTTATACAGATTAATGATTGGGTCATTGATGTACCTTACATCCTTTAGACCAGATATTATATTCTCAGTTTGTGCATGCTTAAGATTTCAAGTTCAACCAAAAGTTTCCCACTTGAATGAAGTAAAAAGGACCTTTAGATACCTAAAAGGTCGACCCAAATTGGGCCTTTGGTATCCTAAGGACTCTCCTTTTATATTGGAAGCTTTTTCAGACAGTGACTATGCAGGTGCCAGTTTGGATAGGAAATTCACAACAGGAGGTTGTCAATTTTTTGGTTTAAGGTTAATCTCTTGGCAATGTAAAAAGCAGATTGTGGTGGCTAATTCAACTACTGAAGCTGAATATATTACTGCTTCTCACTGCTGTGGTCATGTGCTTTAGATCCAAAATCAAATGTTGGATTATGGATACAATTTTATGCAGACAAAGATTCATGTTGACAATGAGAGTGCTATTTGTGTTGTCAAGAATCCTGTCTACCATTCTAAAACAAAGCATATAGAGATTAGGCATCATTTCATTAGAGACTCCTATGAGAAGAGATTGATAGAGATGGTCAAGATACACACTGATAATAATGTAGCTGATTTGCTCACTAAAGCTTTTGATGTGAGTAGATTTAATTTTCTAGTGGCAAGCATTTGTATGCTTAATCTGTAGCTGCATGATCTCAGGGGAGGTTAATGGTGTATAAGTGCAGCGGATTATACACAAGTGCTATTTGGATTGAAGTTGGAAGGTAAACATGATGATCAGTTACTTAATACTGCTGGGCTTAGCTTTCTCTATTTGAAGAAACTTTGTACTGCTGGTACAAAAAGTTTATACTGCTAGGCTTGGTTAGTACTGCTTAGTTGTCATGGGTGGATTGATGCTTGACATGGTTTGGAGATGCTTTTTAGATGAATTTAAAGCTTAATCTGATATCTCAAGGATTAGTACTGCTAGGTTAAGCAAAGCAGTATGGTTGGATTTGGTGTGATCATAAACAACTGGAAGTCTTGAGTGGAATGGGTTACAACTGGTATGTTGTTTTGGTTAACAGTTCTTAACTTTTATTCATGGGCTATGCATAGATATGGATCCTCATGAATTCTCACATGTCTATCTAGTTCTTTCTAGTGTGCTTGTGATGAATAGAGGCATGTTATTGCATAGTTATTAGAGAGCAAGTTAATACTGTTAGACTAATATTAATACTGTTAGACTAATATTAATACTGTCATGCTAATATTAGTACTGCTTGTTACCGTTAATACTGTTGGTACATAACCAAGCACCCGAGGGTGAAGGTTCAGCAACACCCCCTGACCCCCAACCCACACCCTCTACTTCATAACCAAATGTTTCTGACCTCAAACAAGAACCACTTCTAACTGAAACACCTCCACCAGTTTTTCATGAACCTCAAACTAAAGCTCACATTGAGCAACTACTCTCATCTCCAACTACATATCAAAGAAACAGAAAGACTAAAAAACATAGGAGAACCAAAAAGGACACTAAGTAACCTTAGACTAGTGTACCTCAAGACCTTGAAGCAGATGAGGCTGTCCATAAGGAGGGGGGTAACAGTGTGGAAAGGGCTATTACTACTGCTGCTAGCTTAGATGCAGCACAAGACAATGATAACATAATTAGGACCCAGACCACGGCAATGCCTAATGTTCAGGTGGCAGTCCCAAGCGCCAAGACACCATGAGGGGTGCTCCTACTCAGACTAGGTCTGAGAGAGTGCTTGAACAACCCATTGAACTACCTCTCTCAGAAGGTCACATATCTAGAAGTAGGGAGGGCAGGATGGAACATCAATTTGAATTGACGGCTAATATACTAATCACACCTCATGATTCACCTCTCCTAGGAGGTTACACACCTGGAAGTGATGAGGGTAGACTGAAACTATAGGAATTGATGACTATGTGTGTAAAATTGTCGAAATAAGTGCTTGACTTGGAGAAATAGAATGATGCTCAAGCTGTGGAGATCCTCAGACTAAAGAAAAGAGTCAAGAGATTAGAAAGACAAAGGAAGTCAAGCACCTCAAAACCAAGAAGGAGGAAATATAGACAGGTTGAGTCTTCAGATGATGATTTGGATGAAGAGGATGCATCCAAAAAGGGGAGGAACAGTGACAAGATATAGTCAATGTTATGCAATTGTTAAACTGGAAATTGCATGAAAATTTTGAAGTTTACTCTGTTTATGGATGGTACACCTATGGAGATTAATATGCTAATAGAGAAAAAGTACCTACTGATCACGGAATTATTGGAGAAGATGCTGAACTTGCAGTTAGAAGCTGAATAAGAAAGTACTACGGATTTTTAAGCTTATCAAGTTCATCAAATCAATGCTTGAAGAGTAGTAAAATGTTTGGATACATCCTCCTAATGACCAAGATGCTTAAACTGAAGAAACTTGATGATTGACTAGTAAATATCAAGTTTAGGGGAGGATTGTTGGGAATTTTAAGTTACTACTGCTAGTACTACTTTACTACTGCTGGTTCAAGATTGATACTGCTGCTAAGGACTAAAGAAATAGACTAAGTAGTTAGTACTACTAGTTATATTAGTTAGTACTGCCAGTACAAATGATTAGCACTGTCAGTATAGTTAGTACTGTTAGTTAATAGTTAGTGCTGTTAGTATTGTATAGTTAGTACTGCTAAAGTGATATGCATGAGATATATTAGGAATAGATATGCATTATCATTATATGCGTTTTGTAAAGCCCATTAGGGTTTCCTTGGTGTATAAAAGGAACTCTATGGCATAGTTAGAACAATGAATTCATAGTTAGTTATTCTATAACCTTAGCAGAATATTTGCAATCAGTATATTCAAGTTTAGTATTCATTATTCTTTTTAGTATTGCAAGTTAGATTTCGCATAACTTGTAGTATTCACAATCATAGTTTCTCTTATAGTTAGTTTGGATTTATCCAGGTTAACTAAGCTTTAACAGGCTAAAGAAGATTTGTTTATTAGGACTTCACACACGTCTTGGAGACGATATTAGTTCAGATTTGGACTTGGGATTTGAATGGTTTTGACCCATAAAAGTTAGGACGCAATGCATACTTGTTTCATCAAATAAAATGTTTTATACAATTTTCCTGTCTATTTCATTTCAAATCGTGTGAGTATTTGTTGGTTAATTTTTCTAAGTCACGCCTTTTATTTTAGGTTACACTTAGGGTGTCTGATTACTTTAGCTCCTACCTTATTAATTTTGCTGAATCGCTTAAAGGTGATTTCATAGCCTCTTTTTACTACCAAATTGTTTCTAAACTATATGAGGTGAAATTACATGCTTGTTTTACTCTTAGACATAAGTGTATTAAATTGTATGCTATCTAGATTATTGCCTGAATATTATTGGCTAAGTTACCCATTTAAGTCCCTTCCAATTATGAACCGTTAATTGCTAATGTAGTAAGCGTGAGTGTTATGGATAGATCTATCGGGACTGACAATCCCCACCTGGAATTTCTAGTCACAAGTTGGCCATGGTGCATTTAACATTTACAAAAACTTGTAGGCTGTTTTGGCAGACACTCTATATCTTGTTTTGGGGCACTAACAGTTAAGGTTTCGGGGTTAAGAGCTTAGTGCAATAATACATGTTTTGGACTATTGAATATGTTTTGTAGTCTACCAATACTTGAATCTTGTGTCCGCCTAATTTTATTGATAAACCTATGATTTCACTCAACCTTTGTGTTGACTTTTAGCATGGTTTAAGGTATGAAGTTTGGATGGGAGTTGCGTTGGATATCAAGTTGAATGGATTCTGATTTTTCTTTTATATTCGATGCACCCCTTTAACTTAAAAAACTTATGCCATCTTTTGGAATTGTAAAGCTTTTGTTTAAACGAATGTATGTTGAAAGTTTAAGACACTTTTTAAAACCGTGGGACCAGATGTGGAAACTATGATATTTTGCAAGGCATCGAATGATACTTTGTTTTAAACGTCTCTTTTGAGGTCGTTTCCTATACTTGTATTTTGTGCTATGACGTCGCACCCCAATTGTTACCATTTCGCTACCGTTAAATTTTGGGGGTGTGACAGATTGGTATCAAGAGCCAAGGTTATAGGGAACTGGGTCATTTTTCAAAACCTAGTCTATAACCAAAAATTTAAAAAAAAATCTTTTCTTTTATTTTCAAAAATGCAGAATCCTTCATCGCTTATTTGATATCCGCGCACGCAACTTTTTGATCCTTATTTACTTCCTCGATTATCATTATAGTATTATATATATAATACTTGGCTTAATTTCTATCTCTTACGTCTATCTTTTGACGTATCGTTATTTATTCATATCGGTCAACTATATAAATGTTGACCATTCAGATTATTGATGTTTATTTATAAAAGCATCGCCGACTAATTTATAAAATTTTAAATTTTATAAATGATTACATAAATGTGCTCATTATTTATATATATATATATATATATATATATATATATATATATATATATATATATATATATAAAAAATAAATATATATATATATATATATATATATATTTTGGTGTAGCATTATGGACTCCCAACAATCATGTGTTTAACTTTTCCCGAGGAAGAGTTCAAAGAAGACCCTCAGGAGGAGCCTGAGGAAGAGTTTGAGGAGGATCCAGAAGAGGATCCTAAAGAGGAGCTAGAGGTTGAGGCTGAGGAGGATGCACCTCCTGCAGTTACTTCACCGGTTGGGTCTCTTATTACCCCACCGCCATTGTCTGAGTCTTCATCAGACACTAAGGCTGCTGCTCCTATCGTTGCTAGCGGGGCCCTCGAGATGCCACCTACTGGTAGTACATTTGTGGTGGGAGGTCCCTCGTCTGTATCCCCATTTCCTACATTTTATCTACATGGACATGAGATTCTGAGGTTGAATGATAATATAGAAATCCTGTTTAGTAATGTGAAATATTTGGAGAGATGTGAGAAGAAACGCCGAGCTGAGATGGATGCGAACAATTCTAAAATTCATAAGGTTAAAAGGCGTATGGATGAATTTGATCAAGATTTGGGTTATGAGGCACAGTTCACGGGGGGTGTTGAGGGCAGAGTGACTAAGTTAGAAGACAAAGATTAGGAGAAGACGAAGGAGATGGAAAAGATGAAGAAATGTTTAGAGACGCTTCAGTGTTGTGTGATAGGAATGGGTGGAAGAAAGCTTTCTACAATTTGCAGGCTTGGGTGTCCGAGAGATTTAGACGGGGTACTATGGACGCACGCCCAGATGATGGTGTTGATGGGTCAGCTGCTCTTAGGAAGTCTCAACCTTCCAAACCACTGAGATCACCTAGTGGTTCCCAGTAGTCTATTTTATTATTATGTTTAGGACTTTCTAGACTTGTATCTTTTGTACTTCTTCGCTTAACTGTTAGTAACAATTAGTGTTATTATGTTGCCGGGTGTAATTTTGATCTCTTTTGTATACACCTCGGTCTATTAAAACTTATTATCGAATTATAATGGAAACATGTGCTCAATGAATTATCATTTCGTTGCCATTGTTGTTACATCATTCTCTTATTTCATTTCTTGATTTTTATCATTGTGAAATGTAATCTTGTTGCTATGTGGATTCATTATAGAACTGCATACTGTGTTCAAAGTAAATTTATGACTATTTATATCATTCTTCTATTTCATTTTCTCCATTACTATCTTGTACCTCGACTTAACATGCTCTTACAGATTCTTACTGAATTTTGTACTTGTATTGTTGACAGAATCATGCCTCCCAAGATGATGAAATGAAAGGCCGTTAAGAAAATGGTGAAAAAGCATATAGCAAAAACTATAGAGGAATATGAAAAGACTAGAGCTAACCCAAGTAATGATGGCGGGTCTGGACCAATAATTACTAGAGGAACTGTGAATGTGAAAGGTTGTTCACATAAGACGTTCATGAATGGAAAACCTCACCCTTTTAACGGAATGGAGGGTGTTGTTGGTTTAAGGCGTTGGATTGAGAAGGTAGAGCAGGTGTTTGAAATTTGCATGTGTGCCGAGGAAGATAAAGTTATGTTTGCTGATAGTACTTTTGAGGGTCGTGCGTTAACATGGTGGAATGGAAATGTGCACACCCTAGGACTCGTCAATGCTAACCGTATTCCTTGGATTGAGTTCAAGTCGATGATGACTACTGAATACTACCCAGCGACTAAAATCTAAAGGATGGAGGAAGAACTTTGGACTTTGACTTTGAAGGGAGATGATATAGAGGCTTACAACAATCGATTCCATGAACTGGCTTTGATGTGTCCTGATTTGGTGCCAAATGAAAAGAAAAATATTAAGAGGTATATTCGAGGGTTTCCTGAAAGAATCAAGGGAAACATTACTTCTTCGAATATGGTTGTAATAACCACGATTCCCTGTTAATCAGTATAAATACTTCCTATAATAAGGTAGAATTTAAGAGAATCTCCTTGATAGGGTTTCCCTGGCCGCTTTAAACACTAGTTATGAAGTAGAGTTAGTATAGATGGGAAGGTTGTTAGTACCAACACCATTTTACGTGGTTGCACCTTAGCCTTGTTTAATCACGTGTTCAAAATAGACTTGTTACCAACCTGATTAGGTAGTTTTGATGTTATCGTTGGAATGGATTGGTTGTCATATCACCGAGCTGTCATAGTTTGTTATGAGAAGATTGTTCGTATTCCCCTTCCGAATGACGAGATACTTGAAATCCAAGGTGAGAGGCCCGAAAAGGATCCGAGATCACTTTCGTGTATCAAGGCTGATGAGAAAAAGCTTGATGACATTCGTATCGTTCATGACTTCCCTAAAGTATTTCCAGATGACTTGACAGGTTTACCTCCCGTGCGTGAAATAGAATTTCGCATCGACTTAATTTTAGGCGCGTTGCTAGTTATAAAGTCACCCTACCGTCTAGCACCTTCCGAAATGTTGGAATTGTCAAATCAACTAAAAGAGCTTCAAGAGAAAGGTTTTATTCGACCAAGTCATTCACCATGGGGAGCACCTGTGCTATTTGTCTAGAAGAAAGACGGTGCTTTAAGAATGTATATTGACTACAGAGAATTAAATAAGCTGACTATAAAGAACCGCTACCCTCTCCCTAAAATTGATGACTTGTTTGACCAATTATAAGGTGGTTTTGACCCATAAAAGTTAGGACGCAATACTTGTTTCATCAAATAAAATGTTTTATACAATTTTCCTTTCTATTTCATTTCAAATCGTGTGAGTATTTGTTGGTTAATTTTTCTAAGTCGCGGCTTTTATTTTAGGTTGCACTTAGGGTGTCCGATTACTTCAGCTCCTACCTTATTAATTTTGCCGAATCGCTTAAAGGTGAATTAATAGCCCTTTTTACTACCAAATTGTTTGCAAACTCTACGGGGTGAAAATACATGCTTGTTTTACTCCTAGACACAAGTGTTTTAAATTGTATTCTATCCAGATTATTGCCTGAATATTATTGCCTAAGTTACCGCATTCCCATTTGAGTCCCTACCAATCATGAACCGTTAATTGCTAATGTAGTAAGCGCGAGTGTTATGGATATATGATATTGGAAGCACAGATGGAGGCGTCTAAGGTAGAGAACGCGTTAGCAGATGCGTGGCCTGGACTAGCAAATGGTAAGGAAGGAAGATGGCAATTTATACTTTATGGACCGAATATGGGTTCTTTTGGTAGGAAGTGTAAGGACATTAATTATGGACGAGGCTCATGCATCAAGGTACTCTATTCATCCGAGAGCAGATAAGATGTACTATGACCTCAGAGATATGTATTAGTGACCAAGTATGAAGAAGGACATAGCCACCTATGTTAGCAAGTGTTTGGCATGTTTGAAAGTAAAGGCTGAGCATCGAAGACCTTTAGATTTGTTGCAACAACCAGAGATACCTAAGTGGAAGTGGGAAAGAATAACTATGGATTTTATTATGAAGTTTCCAAGGTCTAGTAGTAGGAATGACACGATATGAGTGATAGTCGATAAACTGACTAAGTCAGCCCATTTTCTGGCTATACGTAAGGACTATAAGATGGAGAAGTTAGCAAGACTATACATTGATGAGATAGTAGCAAGGCATGGAGTACATGTGTCAATCATCTCTGATCATGATGGACGATTTACTTTGCGGTTTTGGCAAACATTGTAGAAAGCGTTGGGAACTAGATTAGATATGAGTACGACCTATCATCCTCAGACCAATAGGCAGAGTGAGCATGCTATTCAGACTTTGAAGGATATGCTCAGAGCGTGTGTGATAGATTTTGGATGTAGTTGGGATACTCATCTTCCTTTAGCTGAGTTTTCCTTTAACAACAGTTATCACTCTGGTATTCGATGTGCTCCATTTGAGGCATTATATGGAAGGAAATGTATATCACCTATTCTTTGGGCTAAAATCGGAGAGAGTCAATTAATTGGTCCAGAAATGGTATAGGAAACTACTGATAAAGTGGTGCAAATTAAGGAAAGGCTCAAAGCGGCAAGAGATCGCCAAAAGAGCTATGTTGATAATAGACGTAAGCCATTAGATTTTAGTGTTGGTGATCAAGTGTTATTCAAAGTTTCACCTTGGAAAGGTGTAGTGCGATTTGGTAAGAAGGGCAAGTTAGCACCAAGGTATGTAGGACCATTTGAGATCATTTAGAGGATTGGTCATGTAGCTTATCGTCTAAGATTACCTCAGGAATTGAGTAACATACATGACACATTCCACGTGTCTAACTTGAAGAAGTGTTTGGTGGATACAAACTTGCATGTGCCATTAGAAGAGATTAAAGTGGACGAAACCCCATGCTTTATTGAGGAACCTGTGGAAATTATCCGCATTTGTTTAGTGAGCGAGCGTGTAGTGATAATACTAGCTAAATTTCAGGACAAAATTTCCCTAACGGGGGGATACAATAACAACCGTCACTAAAGCACGTTAGTTAACTGATGACATCAAATAACGTCACTTTTATAGCATCATTTATCCCATGTAAATTACCTATTTTGTACAGTTATTATAAGAATTGATACTTACTCGTTTATATTTAAGAATTGCAGTAATTATGGAGTACTTTATGAAGATTAGCAAAAAGGCGCGTATTCTGGAGCTTAAATGAAAAAATCTAAAGAATACTATTTTGACATCAAATACGTTGTATCCATCAAGGAAGATACGGCGTATCTGTGCCTGCACTTCACAAGAAACCACGAAGAACAAAGTCTAATACGCCGTATCCAGAAGACTTCTATACGCTATATCCAAAATATAGTAATAAAATATTTTGGAAGATATTGAACATGGTCCCTACTCTAAGAAACTTCCAATACACCATATTGACCTCAACCAATACGACGTATCGACCAAATTCCAGACAGTATAAATAGAAGGCCTAAAAATAAGTTTTAGGTGTGCTTGATCATATTTTCGATATCCTAACCACAAAAGTTGATTTTCAAAAGAGCAGAAGAGGTCAAGCAAAGCTATTAATTCCATAGGAAACACCTTATAATCTCCTATACTCTTATACTCGTTTGATTTTTAGTATCATTCGTGTTAGATATTAGAAAAAGACTCGGTCACCCCGTGTATTTTACTGTTTATTATAGCTCGTAGTTTAATAGTTAATAGTATGATTTTTGGTTTAAGTCGGGTACTAATACCCGGTATATTGTATGTACTATATAAGCCTCTTCCAATTTTGGAAGAGGCAAGCTAGTCATAATTTCCTTTTACAAAGAAACATATTTTCTCTCTCTAAAATATTCTCTCTAGTGTTTCTCTCTCTAGAAACTAGCCAAATCCAAGAATCGACCCCGTGTTATGATATAGGATATACCACAATTGGTATCAGAGCTTATGGGATGATTAGATCGTATGTATGTGCGATTTCTTGCTTGTTTTAGATCGAAAAGTGTGCCATAGAAAGTTCTAGCTCGTTTTTTTAAGTTCTCCGAATTTTGTTGTTTGTATTGATAAAGTTTGGGTGTTTCTAGTTGCTATTACCTTATGGTATTGTGTTATGCAAAAGAAATCAAGCAAAATCGTTCAAAAGGGTGATTTATAAGTGATTTTGTGTGATAAAAGCCGTTGTTCTTCGTGG
>BQNB010110578.1:0-22528 GCA_026074375.1 Tanacetum coccineum | reverse complement strand
AGGTCTTAGGGTCATTATGTGCTCATAACTTGAAACCTAAAAACCCTAAATCTCTCCTTGTTCTCCACTTTTGTTCGTCCGATCCCACAACCCTCAAAAGGGTTTCGATTTTCTTTCTTCCTTGTGCGATCGAACCCTACAACCCTCAAGGGTTTTAATTTTGTGGTTTTAAACCACATTCGTGAAGGTGTTTTGTGTGTTGATTGATTCAAAGACGAAGAAGAGATGGTTTGGTTAAACAGTACTAGTACTAGCATACACGTTGTTTGCTAAGAACGTATTGTGTGTGTAAACTTAAAGGGATTATTCTTTTGATCATTGGTGGTTTTGTATGGTGTTATACACATGCGTATATTGAAGACGGTGTAACGTTTATTGCTAAAAGCAGTGTAACGTTTCTTGCTAAAAGGTACACATCTTCAATCTCTTGTTAATTATAAGTTCTATATGTGTTTGATCTTTTCAATGCTTACTCGTGATATGTTTAATTGGTTAAATAGATGTAAAATCACAACAGTGGCATCACGAGCCATTGTATATGAATTTGTAATTACAAGAATAAAATTGGACAAAATTAGGGTTCTTGATTGATTTTTAAGCCCTTTGGGCGTTTTATGCATCAAGATTTGATATTTGGGCATCAAGATTCAATCTTTATTGGTTATAAAATTAATTAGATGAATTCTAGGTTGTATGCAATTTTATAAATAAAACTTGATGTTTTTAATTGTAAATTGATCGGTTTTATGTTTAAATTAATTGTTAATTTGGCTTCCATGATAAATACATGCAATTTATCATGGAGAGATATGTGATATTAATCTTATTAATTGTTAAAAAAAGTTATGCAAATATGATGATCAAGAATTAAAACATAAACATTAAATTTATGTGGTTTCGATCCACGACTTTAAATGCTAGGGAAGACCTTGGCAATGTCTTAATGGGGCCTAAAATTTGTTTGACATTTTAGGTGATATGTGGTGTATATTTGTATAAGGCTTACGCAATCGATTATGTCGATGGATGTGGCCGGAGTTTATAGGACGAAGGGGCCTTATATGAATATATGTATGTTTTAATTATTAGATAATTAGGATCATATATTGATATTTGCATGACTTAATTGTTAAGTGTTGTTATTTGAATAATTGTTATGTGAATTAGTTTTATGTTTATATTATTTTATTTTAAGTATTGGACTTGTGAGAAAAATAAAAGGGTTTTTTGAAAATAAATATAAACATGACTAATTATTATGAAATCATATTTATTATGGACCATTTATAGTTCATAATGTGTTTTCCAAATTAAAGTTTTATTTTGAATGGTTAAAAATTGGACGCTATGGACTCATAGGAAGTACCGCTCACCCACTAGAACAAACTATAAGAGAAGTTTAAGGAGGATTTTCCTAAAGATTTTAGGTTTTTAATACGCTTCGCGCTGACCTGATTCTCCGCTTCTTTGTGCGTTCGATTGGAGTTACCGTAAACCATGACATGTCACTACAATGTCATTATTAAAGTTTTTTGGTAAAAAAATTGCCTCTTTGTACACGTTTTTGACCATTCTTTAATCTTTATATTTGGAAACACGTTGAATCGTCAATTTTAAAAAGGTAACACTATTTATACATTATAATAAATAACTTTATTTGAGTAAAGTTTTTATTAATATATATGATACGAAGATGTATGCATGCTTCTTCGTACATATTTGTCACGACAAAATATAATACCCTTTTTTAAATAAGTTATTGTCATCCAATTTGTAAAAACACTTGTATATGCTTTTTACTATGCGTGAGACGTGTTGTATATCCTATATCATAACACGGGGTCGATTCTTGGATCTGGCTAGTTTCTAGAGAGAGAAACACTAGAGAGAGAATAGTCTAGAGAGAGAAAGTGTTTCTTTTGTAAATGAAATAATGAACTAGCTTGCCTCTTCCAAAGTTGGAAGAGGCTATATATAGTACTTACAATATACCGGGTATTTGTACCCGACTTAAAACCAAAAAACGTACTATTAACTATTAAACTACGAGCTATAATAAATAGTAAAATACACGGGGTGACCGAGTCTTTTTCTAATATCTAACAATCTCCCCCTAAGGGAGGTCACCCCTGAAAATACCAAACTTTTATCACTTCAGTCTTTAGCTCGTAGGCACTTGATCTCTTGTACATTTGTGATAGGAATCTTTTGAGTCATCTTGCGCTTGTCTTTGACAGTGATCTTGAGCTTTCTTGAGATCATCGCCCAAACATAATCTTAAACTCGATCTTTTAATGATTGCCATCTTGTTGCACAATGTGAAATGAATACGTGACATCAAGTTTGCGGAAGCTTTGACACCTTTATGAGTCTTCATAACATCATCCAAGTGTATAGGTCGTGCTTTGGCATTCGGTTATTTACTTGACATCTCCCGGAACTAAGGAATTTCCATCTCCATCTCCACCTTTTATAAGATATCCACCTGCAATAAAATCATTAGTAATAAAGAGACAATAGCTCTGAAAAGAACAGTCCAAGTGTTCTTATGAAAAATTTTGTAACACATCGAGAGGTTTTATTGTTTTCAAATGATAAATAACCTCAATTCTTACACTGGAACAAGTTGATTCCACATAGAACTGGCAACCATTGTTTCTTTCCGTTGACACAAGTTTTGATTCTTGTATAAAGAACGCACAAGTCACCAAGCCTAGAGCTTGTTTGATGTTGGCTCTAGCAGATTCCATCTTCATTGTAAAAACATTCGTTTCACTCGGATGTTCTGCATATCACCAAGATAATGCGTGAGGACTCTTAGGAAAACTTGTTCCACAGTGTGTGAAAGACAAAAATAGATATGTGTCCCTAAACAGATTAATTGACGATCTCATGCTCTATACTCTATAGTGCGTTTTGGTTTTTAATCGGAAGGCTGGAGCGGACTGCCACCTGTTTTAATAGCCAACTAACTCGGAATGAGAAAAAGTCAATATGATAACGTTTTATTCGTGAGAAATGAAACAGAAATCATTTGAAAGATTCTGAGTGCTAGAGGGGTTTGGTGCATTGCAATCACTGGGTCCATGATGACATCTCAATTCAGCAATCATCTAAGTGATTCCTGGCAGCATAATGAATTGACCGTTGTCTGCCTAAGTAATGGAGGCTTCTTTCTTTACACCCTTATCTTTACAATTCCTTTTTAAAATTCATCAACCCCTTCTTTGCTTACCTGAGACTTCATGACTAAGAACTTTGTTGAGTTTATTCAGTACAAGCCTCCAACTCAATCGGCACTTTTTTTTTCCCTTTTTCCTCACCTTTTACTCCTTTTTCATGCATACCTAAGGACTTCTACCCTAACTAGGGATTTGTCCCCTGTAATCCCGTCGGTTATGGCTGGATCGTAGGAACTAGTCCTAATCCTTACCACCTTATAACTTCGATTAAAGTAAATACAGTGTCCACCTCTTTTGTACAGTCTCCTTTCCATAAAACCAATTGAAATTCAATTAAGGTACTTATGATATAAATATCAAAGCGTTTAGTACCTCGATTGTTTTTTGACAGTTTTCAAAAGCTCCCCCTCAAACCTGTGCTTCGTATTCGAAATTGGTTAGGTAGCACGTTTGGGCGGTAGTATATGAGATATCATAATCACTTTCTTATGTTATAACACATAATTTTTAATCACATTTTCTCCCCCTTACAAAATTTTAAACCCTTTGACATTTTGGATATCAATTGGATTTAAATAATGTTTATAAAATTTGGGAGAAAAGGTGTTCCATAAGATCCAAGACGTGTAAGAGACATATAACTGCTCCGCCTCAATCGTTTGAGGGATATAAATTACTCCTACACTTAATCATCAAGAGATTAACTAATACTAATGTACAAGGTATATTATTCACAATAAGAGATAATAAAGACCTTTTGATTGTAACTGACGATGTCGTTCACGTTGTTCTGTTGACAGCCCTGTAGTCATATCTCTTACTCTTCCACCAACCAAAGCTTTCTAGACTTCCGATAGATCCTTCTGAACTGTAGTCTTTTCTCGTAGCTTATATTGAAGTCTTGCTTCTTCTCCTTGTCATCCTCTGACACACTTCCTAGTCCTCGCATGCCTTATTGTACTCTCGAACAGATGAAAGTCTTTACCCATTTGGTCCAGATTTTCCATGACTCTTGTCACGTCACCATCACTAAACTTGTAAGCTCATTCAAGCCTCATCAGCTTTCTTTGATTATTTCTTCTCTGTAGACAACTGCTCTTGGCTTAGGGACAATCGTATAGTCCTTCTTTGAATAATAGTCCAGACTGCATGCCCAATTAGACGTTCAGTTGATCTATTGTTTGTAACTTTCATCCCGAGCTGTAAGTCTCCACAAACGATTCTGATCACCAGGTTCTTATCCACATGATTGACTGCTGATGTGAAGACTGATCTTGTCTTTCTTGGCAATGGTTGAGCATTTCTTAATATTGAGAAAGGAACAGATCTTCAAAATCATTGGATCAGATTTTTGAAGTTCCCTTTCAGATCTTGTATTCTTGGTAATCAGCTTCGGCGAAGGATTATCTCTCTCAATCGATTGATCCATATTTTTCAAACACTTTGACACTGATCACATACTGAGAATTGCATCTGCGAACGTGACGCTTCACGATCAGAGGACTCACTGTGTTTTGTTGATATAAATTCTCCTCCTAAACCACCAGTGAGTGGATGCATAGACCGCACTGATGTCAAATTCGCGTTCACTCTCACCACAACGAGGGAACTAATTCTTCAAGCCAAAGTCTAGGTAACAGCGAGCTTTGAGCTTGGATAATGATAAGGCAATTTTGCTCTTTGTCACCTGTCAGCAATAAACCAGATCATTATTGAAGAAGAATTGTGGTTAATAGCTACCTACCTGGTGGTCCCTCCTAAGGGCACGCGTGTCAAATATATTTTCACATAATTTTTGAGTGACCCCATGATTTACTCATATCAACATTTTGTCAGCAGCTGTGGCATTCATCCATCTGATATTAAAAAGTACACTTGGTTCTTGTGGAAAGCTTTGACAAGGTTGAAAGCTGTCCTTCTAAATCAGCCTTGCAAGAGTTTACATCTTCATCCTGTTCTCTGCAGAACCATTTGCTGAACGACCCCAATATCATACGTCTTCCTTTGAAGCTTGTTTTCCCTCCAGAACTTTAAACGTTGAGGCTATGATTTGCCAGTTATGTTCTGGATTCAGAAATCTATTTGGGAATTGGTCCATTCTGGATTCAGGCGTACAGGTCTCTCGCTTTCTGGAATGGCTTAAACCACGTAGTGGTCGACACCTTGGGAATGGATGCATTGTCAGTGTTCTCCTATCTGAGACATTTCCCTTCACCTACTTTACAAGTCTCTATAGAATGTTTAGAGTGTTATCTGATTCGGATCAGACTGGGCATCGAAGAGTCAACACCACCTCTCTTGGTCAGTGATTCTGCCAGCCAGTTGGGAGAGAGATGTGATGTGTTTGGAAGCAGATGCCACAGACTCCCGTTTGTTTTTTTGAACTTTGTCCCCATCAACTTTCGGAGGAGGGTTTAGCTGACCACAGAAGCGGCAGAATCAAATTTCCTCCTCCTTGTTTGATCTACCCTCGGTTGACCACTGAAGGCCTTCATCATCATCATCATCATCTTCATCATCATCATCACTATTCATGCTTTCATCTTGTGGTTTTAACCTTGTTCCTGCAACTTTCCATATCCATGGCGTCTTCATACCCTATCAAAGCATCTATAGAGCAAAATGGTATAGAACGGTGGTGGTCAGGTTTTGTTGTGCAGACTTCTATCTTATCATGTTACTGAAGAGAGCACTATTTAGTCAAATTCTTCAAGAATCAACTTTATCAGTTGACTCTGATTGGAGTAAGTTGAATCTTGTATTCTCCTCATACTTTTTTCCTTCTTGGCTTTGATAATGCCCATCGACTCTTTTTAATACTAGGATTACTGACAGACTCTAGGCCAGGCAACACAGAGTATACTCTCGATTAAATCGCCTGAAATCGTTCAAGAACCTTGAGAGAAGAATCATCAAGTTTTGTTCCTAAATAATTATCAACAGCCGTAGGAACTTGGGTTCTAATTGTAGCCAAAACATCAGCCAGAGTGGATCATCCTATCTTCACTTCAGACGATCTGCATGCTCCAATCGTCGCCACTCCAACTGAAGTGCGATGAATGGAGTGATTTCAGGAGAGATGTGTGATTGTTGTAGCTTCCGAGTTGCTTGGTGGAGGAGTGACCATGATGACTGCTTAGACGTGAACCTCTGTGAATGGAGCAATCACTGGAGAGTTGACATATCTGTCTGATGACTATGGATCATGTATGGTGGAATCAGACACCACTCTACTTTAGATTTCTCCTGATCATCTCATCCAGTGGTTTGTCATGAAGAAATGACCCCAAAGTTAAAGGTGTCATCGATGATTTTTCAATGGAATACATAGAACCCAGAATGACTTTCTGGTTTATCATCGATGACCCGTTTGTCTGTTATGAGCTTCAGGTTTTCATGAACCTTTGGGTAGGCTGTGGCGAGGAATTCATCATCAATAGTGCTCAGGTTTGGACCAAGCAATAGACACATGTAATTTTTCCAAGTCTGATCCAGTTCTGGTCATCTTCCATGGGCCAGGTCTGGGTCCAGCTAAAGCCTCATTGCGCCTTTACCAGGGACCTGACCCCTGGAAAGCACACTCCGATGTTATAGTAGACGTGTCTACTTCATCTTGATCTTTGTCACCTTTAGGAGCAGCGGCTTCTGTGTCACTTTCAGTTCTTTCTGAATCAGAAGTTGATGAAGATTCATGGATCTCTTTATCTGATGTGTCATCATCGGGTTGAGAAGAGGGCCCAGTTGTCGAATCAGGAGGAGATTGATCACGCCTAGCAAGGATAAACTGATCAGTGAGATCTTTTCTCTTCTTTGACATATCGATCAGGAATGACTACTATTCTTCAGATACAACGGCCTTTCCCTTTCCCACTACTTCATGCAGTTCGGGAGTTGTTTCTGACACTGGATCCCTGATCGTTACTCCTCCAACAGGTGCCTGACGTTGAGGCAGTAAGGCTGATCCAACTAAGAGCTTGATAGCTGTTCGCAGTCAGCATCCTCACCTTCTCCTTTTCCCTTTCTTGATGTGTCTCAAACTAAACTTCTTATCTAGTTCGAAACAGATCATTACCTTCTTCTGATGTTTAGATTCTTGTTGAGCTTCATCTTCTTCGTCAACAAGATGGAAAGTAGGCTTTCCCTTTCTAATTTTCTGTGGAAGCTCACGCTTGGAAGGTTTCTTTGTCGGAGAAGGAGCTGGCTTGGATTGTTTAACTGGTGTGGTGGTTGTGGGCTTCTTGGGTGTAGCCCGCTTTGTTGCAGGTTGCATGCTTGCACTTCCGTGAGGGGTTTTCTTTGTATTAGCAGCAACCATTTTCAGATACTTGGGATAATAAGAGGATTGTTGAATGGCTTCAGTTATCAGGGGATCGGGGATTGCCATTCCAAACACTTCAACTGAAAGATGGGGTTCTTTTGGATCTTTTGTGCATTGAACAGTAGGTTGCTTTTCCCGATTGTTAACCACTGAGAGCGTGGTACAATCTGCTCATCAGTTCTTGTAGGAGGTTGAGCGGGAACATTTTGTTCTGCATCGGTATTCTTTCTCAAAAGAGCAATTTAAACAGAAGACAAACATTGCAGAGAAATCGAGTTAGAGAGAACATTAGCATTGATCAAATCATGTAACGATCCGATTGATTAAAAAAAAAACCGGTTGTAATTCCGGTTGATAAAATCTATCAATTATCCAACAGGATCAATTACTTGTTAACTAAGCCCTGATGGGATTTAGAAAAGCAACTGGGTCATTTGAATGGGCCTTGATAGATTATTGGGCTCAAATGGGTCAAAATATGAAATTTAGCCCAAACCGCCGCTTGGCAGAATGCCAACTCGCCGTTAGGCGAATTGAGCAAACCGCCGCGAATATATAAAATATTCGACCAAACCGCCGAGAGACGGCGGTTTACCTGTTGGATATAAAAATAATAGAGAATTATGGCAACCCGCTGTTTATACAACTCGCCGTTGGTCAACCCGCCGTTGGTCAACCCGCCGTTTAGGCAACCCGCCTTTGGCAACCCGCCTTTGGCAACCCGCCTTTGGCAACCCGCCTTTGGCAACCCGCTGTTGGCAACCCGCTGTGGGCAACCCGCTGTTGTAGGCAACCCGCTGTTGTAGGCAACCCGCTGTTGTAGGCAACCCGCTGGAATGGCAACCCGCTGGAATGGCAACCCGCCGTTAAAGCAACCAGCGGGTTGAGTAATTTATTAATAAATAAATAATAATAAAAATTACCCAACTCGCCGTTAAGAGAACACGCAACTCGCCATTCGGGCCTGTATCTTAAAAATCAAACCTCGCACTTCAACCCTGATTACATCCTAAGGCCTTCCTAGGCTATAGATACATAATCCTACCATTCTTTTCATGAAACACACATATATCTACTTATAAAAGGCAACCCGCCGTTAAGAATCAAGGCAAGTCTTTTATTAGTGTTTGGGAAATGAATCCACACATCAAACCTTATTCCTATAAACCTTATCAACAAATCCCAGCATCTAACGCACGCCTTACAACACTACATTGGTTTTCTTTTGTAAACCGACCCTAAATCTATTTTTCTACCATTTTTAATAATGTGTTTATCGATCTATTTCATTGATATACCACACATAAAAATGATATAGTTTAAGGTTCTAGTGATTACCTTTTGCGAAAAACACTCAAAATTAGCGATTTTGATTCTTAGGTTCTTCATAGGGGCGGTTTGCGAGTGTATGTGTGTGTGTTTTTTTTATCTTTGACCGATTTTGAATGTTATGACAAAATTCAACCTTCGCCGCCCTTATATACTCATAAGTTACAAATATGGCAGTTTTGGACCCTTGGGTTTCCTTCTTCTTTTGATTTTTTGTTTTAAGTATTTCTAAGGCTTTTCTAAGATTAGGCAGTTGGCCAACTTAGTCCCTATTAGTTAATAAGGCTAGGAAACAAAGAGCAAATGCTTTTTACACCCTAAACATTACAACAATAGATAACTTTGGACCTTTGAGTTAAAATTAATTAACTCCCCTTCAAATATTAACCCATTAGAATACCACAACTATCTAAGATTAGACTTTTAAAAAGCAACCTACATTCTTTTATAAACCCTAAGATTTATTCACTTCACTCTCCCCTTCATACAACTACCCTGGTATACTATTGAAAGAGCTATAGTCGTTGATTGAGATGAAAAGATCAGGCGAATAGCTCCCCCATCACCATTGTATTACTCAACTCCCATAAAGCATGGATATAAAGTAATCCATGCCCAGACATTAAACCGGGTTGCAATATGAAGTAATTGCAAGCCTTTTAGTAATTCCAAATGACTTAAAATATTTCCTAAGTATTTCCTTATTATTAAAATACACATATATAGATATATATTATTAAAAATTTTATTATTATTTATATATATATATATTTTTTTTGTAAATGTACAAAGGATACACAAAGGCATTTGGTTTACTCATCCTCTCCTGCTTGAAGACGTTTGAGAGTTTCAGGGGTCAAACTCTTCATGCCTAGGCGTGGAAGTAGAAATTCGAACCGTTCTCCTTGCATGCTTTTGGTGAGGAATGGTCCTACAAAGTTTTGATAATTTTCGTTTTCCACGAAGTAAGTGCAACCACTCTATTTCCACGTTGCTCTCAGGATGAAGTGGGTGTCCGTATGTCAATGTGGTTTAGAGCGAGAGTGCCTGGGACTTTGTTACAGCACATAAAGAGCAATAGCTCTTTTGTATCACAAAGTACAGGAGGAATTTTGTTGAAGTCAAATCCGTAGGTCTTTGAGCTGGGACCGCATCCAAAGGATTTGAGCACAACAGCCAACAGGCATGTATTCAGCCTCGGTAGTTATTATTGCTTGTGCTCGTTTTTTCTTTGATGACCCGGCTAACCAACCATCTATCTCCAAGAAACTGAGGCACTTCCCGACGTACTCTTCCTTGAATCTTGACATCCCGCATGATCGCATCAGGCCTAAGCTGTTAGTGACATGGCTTGTCTTTCGGATACCAAAGACCCATTTAATGGTTCCTTTCAAGTACAGAAAGACTCGTTTGATAGCTTCAAAGTGCTTTTTTGTAGGCTTAGCCTATATCTAGACACATGCAAACCATCGAAGACAAAGGTCGGGTCTACTATACTGGCTGTAAGTAACATTAGTGAGCCAAACCATTCCTCTAAATCGAGTTTGTCAACTGAATCCCCGATGAATCCTCGTCCAGTTCACTCGATCCACCATTGTGTGAATCGACAGGATCATAGAGATCCATTCCATATTTCTTTAAGGTTTCGAGAGCATATTTCGCTTGGTTAATAAAGATGCCTCCGGACTTTGAGAAACTTGAAGTCCTAAGAAAAACGACATTTGTCCCATCATCGACATCTGAAATTTGGAGCTCATCTCTTTTGAAAATGTGTTACACGCATTATGATCTGTTGAGGCAAAAATGATGTCATCTACGTATATTTGAACAAGTAGAATGTGTTTGCTGCCCCTGATTTGCGTGTGAATAACGTTGGATCCACGACACCCTTGAAGAAATTGTTTGCCATCAGGAACTTTGAGAGTGTGTCATACCACGCCCTTGGTGCTTGCTTAAAAGCCATACAGACTTTGTTTTCAGACGATCAGACGTGAGTAGGATTTTTGCTGGTCATTCAAAATCCTTCAGGTTGAACTGACAAAGACTTCTTCTTGAAGATCACCATTCAGAAAAGCAGTTTTGACATCCATCTGGTAGATGATCATATTTTTGGTTGCGGCATTTGCAATGAATATTCTGATGGCCCTCTATACGTGCAACTGGAGCAACACAGATCTTCAAAAATCAATTCCTTCCTCCTGGACCGATATCCTTTTGCAACTAACCGAGCTTTGTATTTTACAGTACATTAACCATATTCATCAAGCTTGTTGACTTTTAGATCCACTTGAGAGCGATAACCATAACATAGAAATTGGCGAGAGTACTAATTCCATACTTCAAGTCGATCCAAATTCGTGAATTTCTTCTTGCATGGCTTGAAACCACAGTCATCTATCACGGGCCATTTTGAAAGTTCTTGGTTCGACTTTGGACAGTTTTCATATGGAAACAACACCACAAAGCATAGGATGCCTTAACTGTTTTCTGGTTATACGGGACGAAGGGATTACCAACGATGTTATCTCAGAGGATGATCTTTGGGCCATCTTACTGATGATTGATCTGGAGGGTAGTTAACCTGGTTGGGTTTTCCGCTGGCATTAACATTTCCCTAGATGATGATTGTGCCGAACCTATCTCTCCAGTAACAAGATTATGTGAATAGGAAGACCATCGTGAATGATTGGGTGTCTTCTTGAATGGGTTTCTCTGCAATTTTCTTGTGGTTAGTACCTGGAAGAATGAATAGCGATGGATAGAGTGATGAGAATCACCTGTTTGATGTTGCAAATCTGAGCAATTGTTGTAGACAAAGATGTACCTGGTGGGACAACTTAAGCATTAATCTCAGTAGCATAAGGTACTGGTTCATCAACTCGAGATTGTTCAAGGTGTTCATCAAACATTGGTTGAAATAACATCTCCAGCTCTGTTGTCGGTTGGAGCGAGCCCTGAGTTGAGTTTGTCCAGGGGTCTTTATATAGCTCAAGGGTCCATGAACTAGATGCGTACAAAGGACCATTGACTGATGCATCTCATCGAATGTGACGTGAATTGTTTCCATTAATCGACGAGTTCTCTTGTTGTAGATTCAAATCCCTTCCTGCTAGGAGCATACCTAACGAAAATCCCAATGTCAGCTTTGCATTGAAAATTTCCTAGATTTTTCGCTATCATGGTCGTAATAGCACAGAGCACCAAATACTCGGAAGAATGTAAGATCAGGCTTCTTCTCATGCACAAGCTCATAAGGGGTTTTGTTATGACGAGTATGAATTGGTAGATGCGGGGTTCTGGTAATAACAGGCAGTGGCTACAGCTTCCGCCCAATAGAAAACATGGGATACTACGAGAATATCACAAAGTAACGTGCTAAGCTGATCCACCAGTGTACGTTACGTCTTTCAACAACGCAATTTGTTGAGGAGTTATCTCATAACACAACTGTTGATGAAATATGCCAACACTCTTCATAGTAGTCAGCATAACTTGGTTGACGAATTTCCGATCCGTTTATCTCGTGCTGAATGAATTCTGCTGTTTTTGTTTGGAGGCCAACCTGTGTTTCTTAAGAAATTAGTGACAACACCTGAGTTTTCATCCTTTGACCTCAAGAATTTTTACCCATCATGTGAATCTTGACAGTCAACCACGATAACTAAGATGTTAATTCTTCCTTTAATGCTCTCGACTCTTATTGGACCGCACAGATCCATGTGAAGGGTATGAAGAACTTCCATATTTGTATTTTCAGATTTTGGTCTGTGGGAGAACTTCTTGCTTTTTCCAAGTTGACAGGCTTAGCAAAGATGATACCTTTTTCAAACTTCAATCTGGGTAGGCTTGAACGGGGTGGGTGCGAGATCTTGTCGAGCAAGATCATTTATCGTGCCGAAGTTTTAAATGGTTTTAAACGACTATGCAAACAACCATATTTAGGCACTTGGAAGCTTTTGGACAACAGCATACGGAAAGCAGACTTCATCATTATCCATCAATCGATACGTGTACAAATTGGTGCCACGACTACCTTAAAGGATAGTCAGTACATTAAGATCACGAACAAAAGCATGTATGCTTTCCTGAAGGCCCAACTTCAAGATGCAGAATCACAAAATTGGCCCTACATAGAATAGATTGTGTCCAAGGTCCCTCCACGTAGAAAGACTTAGATTTCACTACACCCATAACATAATCCCATAACCATGATACTCCTAAGTGGTCTAATCCCGAATCTGACCCGACCCGTATGAACTTTCCACAAAATTCATGAGCTTTGAACGATCCCCGTCATAGTTTTGAGCAACCTGAGTCCAGATACCAAAGCATGACCTTACACCTGCATTTGAAAACAGTCAGTTGGAGAGTTTGGAATTTTGGTTTCCGCCAATTTTTGTTGGGTCCTTTGGTTACATATAGAGTAGAAACATTTGCACATAAAGTTTTAGTTAAATGAAACATTTCGCCTAAGGCAAATTTCTTTTTCCTGGGGTCTCCATTGAGACCTAAAATCAAGTTTTTCCTAAGGTTGATTTCTTTCCTGTGGGTCTCCATTTGATAACCATATCTGCAAATAGTTTTTCCCGTAGCTTTCCAACCCTTTGCTCTTGGACACACTGTTGTCAACAGTTTGCCTTTGGTTTCCAGAGTTTGCGTTGGTCCTGTATAAACTTCTTATCATTACAGTTTGCCTTGGTTCCAAAGATCTGTTTTCTCTTTATGCAAGACAATTTCTAAGAGTGGCGTAAGCATTCACAGAAGTTCAAGATATTAACAACACACATTCCATGACTTGCAGAGGTACAGATTCAAATTCGATTAATTACACACCTTAGAGCTAATGCTAGAGATCAACGATTTCTCTTTGTCCAACTATTATTTGTCCTAAGAGCGTCACTTCTACTTCCTTCTTATTCTCCGTCATAGCAGGCAGATCCCTATTTTTCTTTTGTATTGCATCTAGCTTTGAGACCCCGCATGCGTCAGTGGAATCGTTTCACTTCCTGTAGAGGGAAAACACAGTGGATATTAGTCAGTTTAACTCTCTGGTGCACTGTTGTGTTTTCTGTGTGTTGCTAGAAGAAGTTCCTGGTTTATACTAAAACGTAACATGCTTTTCCTAGGAATAGGGGTAAGGAGCCATGTTATCTCTTTCATTGAAACTTTTTGGCAAGTGCCAATCACACATTCTAACAATTCCTGAGATATACTTAGTTTATCGCAAGCATAGTAAGTGAACTATCCAGTGGATGTAACTACCCTATCTTCTCTATACAATTTCCCAAACCGTGTTCTTCTACACTCTGCCTTAAGTTGGCCAATATTGTTCAATATGAGCACCAATCCTATTGTTCTAAGGGTAGGGATGGGTTTAACGTCAATGCATACATACCAGGAGCAAGTAACTCTTGTTTTTGACATAGTCCCACAGTGAAACAAGGCTCTTTGCTTCGTCAATTGAGCTTTTAGACTCTATCTCATTGCAACATGGTGATGTCTGTTTCACTGTGTGAGCACCATGATCTTATTGAGTCATACAATTCCTTGTAAGTTAGTTTGAACACCTTTTCTATACTACTACTAGCGCAATCATTGTTCATCAAGCAGTGACATCTATAGCATTATAAAAGTGCTCACACTTCTGCCATTCACATTAGCGACTAGTTCTTGTCAAGTGTCTAATCACGTTACTTCTTCTGGGAAATCTGATGTTCTACATTCTTGATTTTAAAAAGAATAAGTTTAAAATTCAGGAGCTGCTGTGATGCTTGTGACCTTTTATTATCAAAACTTTCCTGAAGATGTTGAAACTTTAATTGCAGATTGTAGGTATACCCTTTCACAAGTTTTGAAATGAGTATTAGACTACATCATGAACATTTAGACATTCAGCTTCAAGTCAGACAACGTGGGGGGGATTTTGCCACATCATACAGCATTTTTTGAGTTCGACAAACAATAACAATCAGATTCGCATTTTCCAATGAAAGTTTTCTTTCAATTTCAGCACATGGCTTTCTATAGTATTCATGTCCACTTCGTATTCATTGATCAAACATTTCTTCCATTTCTTAACCTCTTTAAAGAGGGCTGTTTGAACTCCATACATAGTGTTCTTTAAGAGTTTTGAAAAATGGATAACTTCAGTGAGGTAACATCTTTCGTTTGCTCAAAACCTCCTTTCCCCACCTCTGTAAGACTGATGGGGAGAGTTCTAGTTTTGCAAGTTTTGGTCAAATTCATAAAAAGTTGTGTGAGTTCATAAAGATTAATCTTCACTTGATTTTAGTTGGAAGAATTCTGGGGACAAAGCTGACAGAGTATTGGGTGGATAACACTGGTCACAGCTGAAATTTGTTTGACTAAGGGCTCAGCCTTTTTCCTGTTGAGTTGTCATCCTATGGACCAAAATAACTGTTCTGGGGTCAGATTTCTTTGGAGAGCAAAAGGTTGCAAGAAAGTTCTTCTTTCGAGTAATTGAGGGGGGGGGGGGTGCAATCCTAACTTAATTTTTCCACACATAGAGGGCTTGCATTTCAACAGCATTTTATTCCTAGTTATATCTCAGCTAAACTCCACCGCGTATCCTCTAGTCATGTATGACATTGGGATGTATGATTGGTAGTATACAATACAAGACCATTATAGCAGAGCAGACTGAGCTTGCTATGCACGAAGCGAGACATACGATTTTTGTAGCCTATTGCTACCTTGTGTTTTTCATCATAAAAAGATTAGGTTTACACAACATGTTGAACTTTGATAGACGTGGATCCTGTTTGGAAAAATCTATCTTCAATCTTATCTATTATCTTCTGTTAAGTCCAAACAACCTCTTCAAGAATTTGTCTTTTTTTTTCCTTTGTTTAAAATCCTTTTCAAAAGTTTTAACTTCTTCTGTCTTTGACTAAAATGGTCAACTGGAAACAAAGGATATTTGTGCTGAATGAAGTTCAGATTTAAAGATGTTTCCTTCTTTTCGTCCGAGATGATTATATTCTCATTTGTCATCAATTTACGTTCTCTGTCATTAATTCAAACTTTGCCACGTTTTTCATATTTTCCCCGAACAGTTCCATTATATCTCGCAGTTCAGAGGTCACGTGAGTCATATTATTAACATATATAGCTTATTTTAATCGTACTTTGTACACTCCTGTTCATGGGCATATTCATCGAGAATAGACATTAGTGCATCATTCGTACAGAAGATGGCATTACATTATACACGTTCTTCGTTGTCTTCCACATACTGATCATACGGAATAATATTCCTATCACTCATATAGTCAACATAGAGTCAACAACTAATAGTATTGTACATCGTTTTGTATCTCGTGTACATATTATACTCATACCATATTATCTACAAAGGCATCAGATCTTGTACCTCAAATGATTATTCGAGTCGTAATGAGCCCGCTTCATCGTAGATTGGGTCCATCTAGATGTTGAGCTTGCCATGAACATGGGCAGTGAGTGGGACCCCTCATCAAACATCAGAGTCAATGATGACATCACATTCATCAGCTTCAAAAATATGGTCCACATATGCCAAATCATTCCTCGTTGAATCATCCACATCATCATCAACTTGGTAACCTGTTCCCCCTTCAAGAAACAACAGAGACTGTTCTTCACCAGAACTGCTCCCATTCTCCTGTGCTTTACATTAGTAGGCATCTTGTCCTTGAAGAGTTCCTGAATCTTGAAGTCGCTTATTCCTGGCCTTGAAACATTCACGGCTATGTGCCCTATCCGTTACAGTGTACACTTGATGGTTTCGCTGACCAGGATTAAATCATGCCTCCTCTGTTCTGAGCTCTTACATTTCCCGCCACACCCATTTCCTCTTGCATTGTCTCTAAATGGTCTTCCTTGATAGTCGCAGTTTATCTTCCACGGACATCTTGAACCACAACTTTTCCCGTCTTGACCATAGCTATGTTCCTGCATTTACGAAGCCCTTAAGTTGATGTTTTGGTTTGAGGAAGATGGTATTGTACGATTGAGTGAGGAGGGCAAGTGAGTTGGTTAAACTTATCAATCAAGTTTTCTGTTGAACGAACTTCTGAGTTCATTTGAAAGTTGTCAGAGAGGATATGGTTCTCTTCGAGGATTGGGAGACTTGGATGTTTGTGTTGGATACTGCGAGCTGAGGCGACCGAGCACTAGTGCCAAATGATCAGTATTTTGGTTGACCGAACCCTTTCCATCATAATCTGTTCTCATTAGCATGACACTCATGTTGCTTTAGGGAGCATACAACCATAAAGCTGATCAAAATTAGACTCCTTCAAACCTCTGTTAAGTTTGACTTCAGTTATGAATCTACTCCACTCAGGTAACATGTTGTTCACAAACTTAGAGTTAAGCTGCATCCTGGGCATGGTCATCTTGATGTTTCTCATGTCATTAATGAGCTTCGTAAACCTAACATAGTATCCGTGAATGGTTTCTCCTTTGATTTGACGGAAGTGTTCAAATTCATCGTATAACTGAGATTCCCTGTCATCCTTTGTTAACTCAGAACCTTCCAGAATCATCTTCACATTGTCCCAAATGTCTTTGGCGTCAGTATAGTGGTTGATGAGTGAGTAGATGTCTTTTGGTATACCTTGAAGTAGGATATTTGTTGCACGAATGTCAGCTTTATACCTTTCCTTTTCTTCAGCTGAAAGGTCGTTAAGGACTCTAGCACGTACTGGACCTTGTTGAACTGCACCCTCAGTTCCTGCAGCAATAACATCTGAGACCGTTCCCATATGAAATGGACCTTCATTAATGGACTTCATTATATTCTCTCCATTATCCTTTCCCAGACAGTACAGACGTATACGTTGTTGCCAAGATTCAAAGTCTGTTCTATCAAGCATTGGTGGGCGTGTATCAGAACCGGCACACTGGATATCTTCTGACATACTAGACATCTTGTTTTATTATGATATGATATGTTTTGATCGATCAATGATTAGTGAGTATACGTTAAAAGTGGTGAGGTTAACGTATTTGTTTTTGTTATAGTGATATTAAGTCCCAAGTTTGAATAAATTCCAAAGTGCTCAAACAGTTGCTCAACTCGCCGCCAGATTAGCAACTCGCCGCGATGAAATAAAAGCAACCCGCCGCTGGTTTAGTGAGGCAAACCGCCGTTTGCAATTTCAAGCAACCCGCCGCCTATTGTTCAAACCGCCGTAGCTTCTTTTAGATATTTGCTATTAAAATATTCAAACCGCTGTCAACCTGTTCAAACCGCTGCCTATTACAATAAAGCAAACCGCCGTGTGAACAACTCGCCGCGATGTTAAGCAACTCGCCGCCAAAGCAACCCGCCGTGTGTCAGACAGTTGGTCACCTACTAAATAAAATATTCTTTTTACGCAAACCGCTGTGAAGAAATTCTGGCAAACCTCCACGAAGAACAACGACTTATATCACACAAAAGCACTTATAAATCACCCTTTTGAACGATTTTGCTTGATTTCTTTTGCACAACACAGTACCACAAGGCAATAGCAACTAGAAACACCCAAACTTTAACATTACAATCATCAAAATCTGGAGAAATTTAAAAAACGAGCTAATAACCTTCAATAGTACACTTTTCAATCTATAACAAGCAAAAAATCGCACATACACATGATCTAATCATCCCATGAGCTCTGATACTAATTGTGGTATATCATATATCATAACATGGGGTCGATTCTTGGACTTGGCTAGTTTCTAGAGAGAGAAACACATGTGAGAGGTTTTCTAGAGAGAGAAAATGTGTTTAATATGAAAAGGGAAAATGACTAGCTTACCTCTTCCAAAGTTAGAAGAGGCTTATATAGTTCTTACATTATACCGGGTATTAGTACCCGGTTTAATACCGAAAATCATACTATTAACTATTAAACTACGAGCTATAATAAACAGTAAAATACACGGGGTGACCGAGTCTTTTTCTAATATCTAACACAACATATCTGAGGACAATAGTCAAAGTGTTTCTTAACCTAGTAGTTCTAGGAGTATGTTCCAACCAAATGAGGTGCAGACACCTGGTCTAAGAAGGTCTAGCCTTGCTAAGCTGAATGATTATGTGATTAATTCTAGTGTTAGATATGGTATTGAAAAGTTTGTTTGCTATTCTTTGCTTAGTGAGTTTAATATGTGTTTTGCTACTAATCTGAATAAGTTTGTTGAACCTTCTTGTTATGAAGATGCTATGTGTGATACTAATTGGATTGATGTTATAAATAGTAAAATTGCAACTTTGAATAGAAACAATACTTGGACTGTTTGTGATTTACCTCCTGGTAGAAATTCTATTGGTTGTAAGTGGATGCATAAAATTAAATATAAGTCTACTGGAGAAATTGATAGATATAAAGCTAGATTGGCTAATAAAGGTTTCAGTCAAATAGAAAGGTTAAAAATGAGGAAACCTTTAGTCATGTTGTCAAAATAGTGATTGTTAGATGCTTAATTAGTATTGCTGTTAATAAAAATTGGCCATTGTATCAGCTTGATGCTAATAATGCTTTTGTCTATGGTGATTTATATGAGGATGTTTATATGACTCTATCACAAGGTTATGAAAATGTTGAAAAGGTGAAAGTTTGTAAGCTTAACAAGTCTCTGTATGGTTTGAAGCAAGCCCCGAGACAGTGGAATGCTAAGCTCACCACTGCCTTGGCTGAGCATGACTTCAAACAAAGCAAATTTGACTATTCTTTATATGTTAAACAAAGTGGCGAGAGTTTTGTGCCATTACTTGTATATGTTGATGACATTGTGATTATTAGTAACAATCAGAAAGAGATTGATGGATTTAAAAAGTTTTTGAGTTCAAAGTTTCTTATTAAGGATTTAGGAAAATTAAAGTATTTTCATGGAATTGAGGTCTTGGAAAATGATAAAGGCTTGTGTATGACACAAAGAAAATACTGCTTAGAGTTGTTACATGAGTATGGTCTTTTAGCTGCTAGAAAATACTATTTTGAATCATATTGAGTCTAAAAATGATAAGTATTTAAATTTTTTACCAGTTATAAAAAACTAGTAGGAAAGCTTATCTACTTAACCAATAGTAGGCCTGACATTAGTTATGCAGTTCATTGTTTGAGTCAACACATGCATAGTCCTTTACAGTCTCACATGAAAGCTGCTTTAAGAGTTTTGAGATACTTAAAGGGTCACCTGGGTTATGGATCCAATTTGATAGAGTTTCTGATTTGAAGTTAAGAGTGTTTCCTGATTCTGATTGGGCAAAGTGTCCAATGACCAGAAAGTCAGTTACTGGGTATTGTGTGTTTTTGGGCAAGTCTTTGGTTTCTTGGAAAAGTAAGAAACAAGCAACATTGTCAAAAAGTTCTACTGAGGCTGAATATAGAAGCATTGCTTCTGCTACTTGTGAAATAATATGGTTGGGAAATTTATTGCATAGTCTTGGTATGTCAAGTATGTATCCAGTTGATTTGTTTTGTGATAACAAATTCTGTTATTCAGTTAGCAGCAAATCTAGTTTTTCATGAGAACTCAAAACATTTTGAAATTGATGTGCATTTGGTGAGAGAAAAAGTTTTTGCTGATGTTATTAAAATTGTTAAAATACATATTAATTTGCAAATTGATAACATTTTTACCAAATGTCTTGGAGTTGTTCAACATGAGTTATTTTGCAGAGAACTTGGTATGTTTGATATGTTTGCAGGAAAAATGACTAGCAATGGTTTAGAAAGCAAAAGTCTCACATTCAGTTTGAAGGGGGATGTTTAAGATAATATGTCAACTAAAGGTCAAACTAAATGTGAGGGACCTATTATGCCAAATGGACAAAGTTATTCGAAGAAGGGATATGTTCGAGCTCAACTTGACAAGACTCCAAAGTTCAAGGGCTAAGCTAGAACATATGGCTATATATATATACATTGCTACCAGCTAGGGTTTCGTTCAGTTGTTGAAATTCGTTCATAATCTATCTCTCTCAAATTGTCTAGTCTGTTATTCTCTAGTCTTGATATCAATATTTGATATCTGATTCTGTTATTGTTAGTCTCCTTGATCAATCTCTGATCTAGCATTTGTCTAGTGTTTGAGTGATATTGTTGTGAGAAGGTAGTGTCTTCATAGAACAGATTACCTGATTACTTCTTTTGTAATTGTATTGGTTAGAATCCGTTTGGGGACTAACCTTCTTATATACTTTGAATAATAAATCACTAAGGGAAGGCTGATTGAGTGATTACTAAGTGTTGATTTTGATATTGATTACCGAAACGTAAAAGACTTACCGTTAACGCTTTTACACGAATATTATCTTAGTCGTCTACTCATCATCCGAGTACGTGTCTATAGTTCTGAACATGTGTAATCATACAATTTGCTTCTAAACTTTTAAATTTGAACATTCGTAAAGTTAAGTGTCGTTTTATAATTCTACATGTAGAATATAAAAAAATCTTTAATCTATATATGAACTAGCTAATAACCCGTGTAATACACGGGCAATCTAAATTGTCATTCTTTGATAGCTTATATTTCCAAAAAGAATACCAAATAAAATATCGGTGCAAAATCTTAATACTCGGTAACAAAGACCAAAAGCCAATAGTCCAAGATAAAACGGTAGAAATAAACCCGTTGAGACAAACAATGCTTTTCAATTATATAAATACACTCCATGATAGTTTTGAGTTACAAACTTACAATCGAATTAAATCAGTATTGTGACTTTTTTTTCAGCATTGAACATGCTCATATTAGCAACATTTAGAACATGATCCATCAGTATACTCACACATTCAAGATGGAAGTATACATACCATCAGACACATGGGGATAACAATCTATATCATCCTTGATAGCCTCAAATGTTCCATATATTGTGACTTTTTTTTCAGCATTGAACATGCTCATATTAGCAACATTTAGAACATGATCCATCAGTATACTCACACATTCAAGATGGAAGTATACATACCATCAGACACATGGGGATAACAATCTATATCATCCTTGATAGCCTCAAATGTTCCATATACTCTATAATATTTACAATGATGTTCCTGCAAGAAGCAAAATATGAGTATATGAAACCACATAAATTACTTTATTAACAAAGAATGTATTTTAACCGTAATCATACATTGTTGCTCTTTGATTATATTTAACATAAAAGTATTTCGGGTCAACGTGACCAACATAGAAAAATACTTTTTTGACTTCTTATCCTATCACATTAATTCAATTTCTAAAATCAACTATGAGTAAATTTCATAAGTAAATCATTAGGTGGGTGATGACTTGGGCACTAATTTAAACATACCTTTGTCCACGCTGAAAGCTGCATATCGCTTTCTTACATCCTCGGTGTTAAACAGGCTCGACAAAGGTGTGTCAATTTCTTATAGGTGAACACCTTAAGTGGACATGCTCTTCAACCTATTAAATTAGAACGGACATATATCACTTTTGATAATATAAAGATGGACTAATATATAGGGTGGATTGTATTTTCAACTTATCTCTTCAAGCATTATTAAACTACTTATCCATGAAGAGGTCTTCAATTCAAAGAGTTACCTGGTTTATAATTGTTTCACATGATGTTAAATGATTACCATTTTATCAGAGGCTCGTCAATTTAACTATTCGATAAACACATGATATCTAATACTAAATTCTTTCTAATGATTTAACGATAGAT